>JAECUM010093886.1:0-69402 GCA_016617855.1 Megalonaias nervosa | reverse complement strand
AACACTTCATTATAGTGTAATAAACTGAGACATGCATTTGGATGCCTTGAACAAAAACTGCAGTACAGTTTTATGAATTGAGACAACTGCATTGGTTGCATTTGACAAAAACACTTCATTATAGTGTAATAAACTGAGACATGCATTTGGATGCCTTGAACAAAAACTGCAGTACAGTTTTATGAATTGAGACAACTGCATTGGTTGCATTTGACAAAAACACTTCATTATAGTGTAATAAACTGAGACATGCATTTTGTACATGCCGCCCGAACAAAACTGCAATTTACAGTTTTATGAATTGAGATTAACTGCATTGGTTGCATTTTGACAAAAACACTTCATTATAGTGTAATAAACTGAGACATGCATTTGGATGCCTTGAACAAAAACTGCAGTACAGTTTTATGAATTGAGACAACTGCATTGGTTGCATTTGACAAAAACACTTCATTATAGTGTAATAAACTGAGACATGCATTTGTATGCCTTGAACAAAAACTGCAGTACAGTTTTATGAATTGAGACAACTGCATTGGTTGCATTTGTATGCCTTGAACAAAAACTGCAGTACAGTTTTATGAATTGAGACAACTGCATTGGTTGCATTTGACAAAAACACTTCATTATAGTGTAATAAACTGAGACATGCATTTGTATGCCTTGAACAAAAACTGCAGTACAGTTTTATGAATTGAGACAACTGCATTGGTTGCATTTGACAAAAACACTTCATTATAGTGTAATAAACTGAGACATGCATTTGTATGCCTTGAACAAAAACTGCAGTACAGTTTTATGAATTGAGACAACTGCATTGGTTGCATTTGACAAAAACACTTCATTATAGTGTAATAAACTGAGACATGCATTTGTATGCCTTGAACAAAAACTGCAGTACAGTTTTATGAATTGAGACAACTGCATTGATTGCATTTGACAAAAACACTTCATTATAGTGTAATAAACTGAGACATGCATTTGGATGCCTGAGACGAAAACACTGCAGTATAGCTTTATGAAATGAGATGTACATTTGGATGCCTTTGACAAAAACACTGGAATATAAACATTGAAATAACACTGAAATGCATTTTGGATACATTAAACATTACACATTTTCTTTCCAACATTCCATGAAGTCATTTATGATGACAGGAAGTGTTATTACATGATTTAATATTGAAATAATTTTCTATGATATAACTCTGCAGTGATGTGATAAGAAAAAAAATATTTTTAAAAAATACAACCAGTTACAACTTGAGAGGCCAAATTCTGACTTTTGATTATACTTAGAATATATACTTGTGATCAAGATCTTGAATAACTACAGTGGTGTGTGAGATACAACAGTGTTTTACAGTGGTGTGTGAGATACAACAGTGTTTTACAGTGATGTGTGAGATAATACATAATAATGAGGTGATCTTTATCTGATTTTGATCAGCGTATGAACACTTTAGAGGCCATTTTTTTTCTGGCCAGATTCAGCATGAAATTTCGTGTCATTGAGATCTTGGATGAGTTCACTTATCTTAATCAGGTGATATTGCAGCTGATTGGCTTGTGAACACTTTGGAGACTATATTTCTGATAAATATTTGGTATGTGACCTTATGTTATTGATATCTTGGCTGAGCAACATTCTTACATATTAATGAGGTGATCTTTAATATTATAGGCTGAGCTTCAGAACACTTTAGAGGCCATATTTTATAATCAGAGTTTGATTAGATTTGGTATGTAAGCTTATACTATGAAGACCTCAGATAATTCAGATGAATTTGATTATGTGTGACATAGGTGATATTGCATCTGATTGGCGGAGCTTGTGAAGACTCCATAAGCCATATTTCTAATCAGATTGTGACCAGGTTTAGCATGTATACTGTGAAAAGCTTGTTGAGTTCAGTTATGAAATCTAGGTAGATCAGATGGTGGAAATTGAACTCACAACCTTCAGGTCATGAGTTCAAATTGAGCTGCTGCATGTTTTGACTCTAGGGGCAGGCCCCATTGGGTAAGGACAGATTCGTCTATGTTGACTGTCTATTTTTAACTCCAATTAGGTTGCTATGTTGGTAAATATACTTTAGGGATGGGGTTATGAACAGTTTCTAAGTTATGAATCATGGCTTTGTACCCAGGAACATGGATAATTCTGATTGTATTAATCACTAGTCCTTTTTATTTAGAGAAAATGATCCTGTAAATGTATATATGGTCTAGGAAAGAAGATAAATAGCACAAGGTTTTTCTTATCCTCTACAGTTTTAATCCCAGTAATGTGAACTTGTATTACAATCTGCCATATAGTGAGTAATATTAGGCCTGTTGTTGTCAAGTCAGTGTCTGTAGGTAGTGAAAATCTTGCAGTCATTTTTTTCTGTAGGGTGGATGCCTCTACTGTGCAGTTTTCAAAGTGTTTCTATGAAGCTTAGTACATATTATGGTCATCATCATCAAATGTGTATGATGAGAAATCATTGTCATCCTCAGATGTGCACATTGACCAATCATTGTCATCATCACATGTGTATGCTGACCAGTCATTGTCATCATCAGATGTGCATGTTGACAAATCATTGTCATCATCAGATGTGCGTGTTGACAAATCATTGTCATCATCAGATGTGCATGTCAAGCAATCATTGTCATCATCAGATGTACATGTTGACAAATCATTGTCATCATCAGATGTGCATGTCGAGCAATCATTGTCATCATCAGATGTGTATGCTGACCAATCATTGTCATCAGATGTGCATGTTGACAAATCATTGTCATCATCAGATGTGTATGCTGACCAATCATTGTCATCAGATGTGCACATTGACCAGTCATTGCCATCATCAGATGTGAATGTTGACCAATCATTGTCATCATCAGATGTGCATATCGACCAATCATTGTCATCATCTGAGGTGCACATTGACTAATCTTTGTCATCAGATGTGCATGTTGACCAAGCATTGTCATCAGATGTGTATGCTGACAAATCATTGTCATCATCAGATGTTCATGTTGACCAATCATTTTCATCATCAGATTTGCATGTTGACCAAGTATTGTCACCATCAGATGTTCATGTTGACCAATCATTGTCATCAGATGTGCATGATGACCAATCATTGCCATCATCAGATGTGTATGCTGACAAATCATTGCCATCATCAGATGTGTATGCTGACCAATTATTGTCATCAGATGTGTATGCTGACCAGTCATTGTCATCATCAGATGTACATGTTGACAAATCATTGTCATCATCAGATGTGCATGTTGACCAATCATTGTCATTAGATGTGGCTGTTGACCAATCATTGTAATCTTCAGTTGTATATGCTGACCAATTTTTGTCATCAGATATGCATGTTGACCAGTCATTGTCATCATCAGATGTGATGTTGACAAATCATTGTCATCATCAGATGTTTATGTTGACCAATCATTGTTATCAGATGTGCATGTTGACCAATCATTGTCATCATCAGATGTGTATGCTGACCAGTTATTGTCATCAGATGTGCACATTGAACAGTCATTGTCATCATCAGATGTGCATGTTGACAAATCATTGTCATCATCAGATGTGCATGTTGACAAATCATTGTCATCATCAGATGTATATGTTGACAAATCATTGTCATTGTCAGATGTCTATGTTAACCAATAATTGTCATCAGATGTGTATGCTGACCAGTCATTGTCATCAGATTTGCACATTGACCAATCATTGTCATCATCAGATGTGCACATTGAGCAATCAGTCATCAGATGTGTATGTTGACCAATCATTGTCATCAGATGTGCATGCAGACCAATCATTGTCATCATCAGATGTGCACATTGACCAGTCATTGTTGTCATCAGATGTACATGTTGGCCATTCATTGTACTTGCAATTTTTAAAATACTTTTTTATTATTCTGACTATTGTCATGATACGAATTGTATTCAGGTGAGTTATTTTGATACAGATCATATCACTGAGCTAACATGATGCGAATCATAGAGTTAGTTGTTATGATATGAGTCTTTTAATTTATTCAACTCAACATTTTCATCACAGTGTCACGCATTGAGCACTTTCATTGCACTTTTGTATCATTCTTAAATTTTATCCTATTTCTGGCAGCATTCATGACCCTCAAGATGCATTTTAGCATTGTTTTGTTTTAAAGCTATCAGGTAAACACACACCATGTTCCCACTCAGAACTATTTACATTTATCATGTTCTTTATGCTGTGATTTTGTTATCTGCTTCATAAGTGTGTATGTGTGACATGTATACAAGAGATGACCGTTGTGATGTATTACACTCAGAACTCTTGATAATGCTGCCATTGGGACTCTTTACTGCTGTCATTGGGACCAAAGAAATCAACCTTTGAGTTATTCAAATCCTCAAAAATATTATTTAATAACTAAAGCATTTATCTCTTTGTGTGACTGTATTATTGGATTAATTTCCCCCACCCCATCCCCTTTACACAGATATTATTGTAATTGATCCATGATTGTACAAAGGTTGATTACAACATTGCACTGATGTAATGAATATAAATAAGTTCCATCCATTTTCACATAATGCATATGCAGTTTATCAGAACTTACAGAAAGTAAAGTGTTCATGATACTTTCTTTTGTTCAGGAAGGTTTGTTGTGTGGGTTATTTTAACCCATACAGTTAAACTCACAGTGCTAATATTTTGCAAATTGGATTAGCACTAATAGTGATTTACTCTCGATCCAGGGAATATTTATGCCTCTGTACACCTTTTAAGATAAGATAAGAATTCTTTATTTCAGACTACATTGTCCATACATTTGTCACATGATCACACCTATGTCAAATTGTGAGTCAAGGAAGCTCTCATTAAATATGGGCTTCTAATGAAGTCGGATCTCCTTCACTATATTATCTTGTTTGCAGCTGAGACCTTTATCAATGATAATGGGCATCATGTGCTTGGTTTCAGTTCATTACATGTCATACTGTGTGAAGTCTTTTAGTGATTTTATGACACCTATAGTAAAGCAGAAGACCGATGATCACAGTGAAACCAGGCATGTGATGTGTAACTACTCAGCCCCTACTTATATGTAACCTGAATCAATTCAAAGGTTACATTAAACAGGTAGTTATAGAATCAAGAATTGAATACATATGAAAAAGTGCCATTTATTTTAAAAAATGGAATCTCATTAATTCTCATCTAAAGAAGTGAACAGATATTTGTGAATCAGGTATAGCATTACATTAGATACTGCATTTAAGAGAATTGTTGAATAAAAGAATCCTGAGTGTATCGGGGAAATTAGAATGTGATAAGTTAATATTGCATGATGGATTATAATTCAGTTTTTGTTGCACAGTCTATTTCTCAGAATGGCACAGGTTTTACTTTTTTATCTGGAGTTCATTTTGGCTTGTTAAAGAAAAGGCTTCTGTATATTTGAGTGTTCAAAAAAAATTAGCCAGGGAATATTTTGTCTTGTTTCTGTGAAGAATTCTTTTCCCAGCAAGTGGAAAAACTTGAAATCTCAATGAAGCAAAGTAAATCTTGAAAATTGACTTTACACTTGATATGAAAGTCAAGTGGAAGCAAGTGTACAGATTGCTAAACAAGGGTTGTAAATGTCAATTCTAATGGATTGTAGAGAACATTTTGAAATCTCAAGTTTGCTAATTTATTTTTAAGCAGAAATGAGGCCGATGTTCGAGGATTTTGCCTCTGGTCTCTCTATCATCTACTTGTTGATTGTAAATGCATGTGGGTAATTTTAATTGTCCATTAGCAGTGATGGGCATGTAGAGAGAATGGGAGTCATTTATTTTAAAATTATAATGATTATTACATTACAAAAAAGACAGTGCACATACATTAAAACATTAAATGGCAACAGTAACCCTTTAAATAAAACACACTACCCAATAGAAACCACATATTGAGTCTCACTTACTATGTAGAAGATCAAACTTTCCATTTAAAATCACTTTTCCCCAGTCTGATCAGTTGTCTTAATTGGGAAGTTTTTCTGTATTTGAAAAGGGTGTACTACAGTACTTTTTTCTGTATTTGAAAAGGGCTTCTACTACAGTACTTTTTTCTTAGGTAAGTTTTGTCCCATAAATATCTTGTAAAGGATCAGAGATGAAAATGTGAATCAAATAAGCACTTAGATATTAAATAATGCTGTGTAATACAATTCTGAGCAGAAATACAACTAATTAATAATAATAATAATTAAAAATTAATTAATTTGTCCAGTAAATAACTTCATGCATCATCTAAATGATCTGTTCTTGATCGAGATTGTTTTTATCTTCACACTACACCCCTCATCCCCTGTTTTATTTAGTTACTGCCCCTGCTTCTGCACTATTTTATTCTTGGAATTCATGTATTTTTTCTTTTATTTATTCAGATTTGTGCATTTGTACACATTCTTGACTTTAGACAGACATGTGCAGGTAGTCACTTCTGTTATCAATATGGGCAGTGACTCGTAATATTACAATCTGCTGAAAAAAATGGATTGTTTATTTTCAGTTGCCCAGTTTTTAGTTTTCAGTGTAAATGTGATTTATAAAACATGATCATCATTTGTAATTTTAGTGGCCTTCATTATAACAGCAGAGGCCTGCTAAGCATGTTTGAAATTCCCTAAAAAAATAATCAGCTACGCAATTCAGTAAGCAAGTACACAAGTGATCTGTAGGTAGTTTAAATTTAAATAAATTTTTCCAGACATACATTATGAAACCACATGACTCTGTCCTTGACAGCTGATTTTCATGTGGGCTTATGACACTGCATTAATTGGGCATTGTTTGTTTTGAGTTGTTCATCAATCAGCATTTGATGTTTTCAGCTTTTCAAAAACAGCAGACCTGCCAACCCTTATGATTTGACAATAAGTCTTAATTAAATAACCCTTAATTTACAGTCTTACAGAATATTAGCAAACATCAAAAATAACCCCATAGAATCATTGCAGTCAAATCTGGAAACTGGCTTCTGTTTGATTTGGATCTGAATTTTATGTTATATATGTGTGTGTGTGTGTGTGTGTTTGTGTGTGATTTTTTTTATTTTACCGGCTGGGGGGGGGGGAGGCTAGGGTTGGTAATGAGAAACAGGGACATTCAGCTGACCAGAAATGCACATTTTTTGTTTGGCCTTAGGTTAAGTGGAGTTGGTAAGAGAATCAGTCTTAACTTTACAGTAGTAGTACCTTACATGCATTAATCTGCCCACATTTTTAATGCAAAACACCTGCATGATCAAGATGATGCTTAGAACCGTTTCTAGAAATGGTGTCGAATGAACAAGAATACTTTGAAGACAGTAGGTACAAAATGCCACTTAAAAAGTTAAAACAGCATAGAAACATTAAAAGGGATGTTAAGACTTTTGGGAAAAAGCAGGGAACGCAACAATTACCTTTATTGGACATAACTTTCATGTTGATTTGATGATGTCTCATGGCAGGAGAGTGGTTGCTGCCACCGCTTATAAAAGTAAAAAAAAACTGAAACAAAACAAACCCAAAGATTACATCAGATTGAGATCTAGCATGAAGGCTTAGAGTTCCACTTGTTTGGAAATGTAGTTTCTGCAACTGTACTGGAGGTAATTATGGTCAAAGTTTTACAGACTTCTTTAGTTGAAAATAATGTTTGCCTTTGCTGTATTGGTCTCTGAACTTTTTGAATGCATGTTTCCATGTTGACAATAGCAGTACATGAAATTTCATTTCTTTGTTGAAAACTGACCTAACTTACAGAAAAGGTTTGACTGTCTTACTGAGAATGTCTTGCTAGGGTTGGCAGGTCTCTATGTTCTTTCCAGGAATGGAAAAGTGGGAACCGAAGTAAAAATTTGGGTCATTTGAAAATTAAATGAAACAGTGGTTGCAATTATCCTTAACTGTTTCAAATTTTTTCAAGAAAATTGAAACACATATTATCAGCCTGTCTTGACATGAGTTTTCTGTATGAGAATTTGAATTCCTTATGCTTGATTGATGATTCCATTATGGAATTTATTTTGGACATTTGTGTCTACATTTTTTCTTCGTTGTATTTTAATTTGCAAATAAATGCAGCAGTGTTTTGGCTAATGATTCATCTTCTGTTCTTTACATTGTTGATTCTGTGAAAAGTCATTTAGCATCATTTGTACAAAACTTGAAAGACTGTCATACCAAAATGCTTTCTGGCAAATTTGGGTCCAATTCTCTCTAGTAAAGAGTGTTTCAAGGTCAAGGTCCAGTGGTTTTTACCATGTTAATCTTAGGCTGCACCACTGTGACACCAATTTTTACTTTCCAGCAAGAATATTGCCTCCATGACACTCATAGGATACATAGAAAAGAACCAAGAAAATAAAAATACAGGATCATTACAGCTGACTTGACTGACTGAATCAAGCACATCCTCAGCTGGCTTAAAATGAACAGAGTACACTCATTGTGAAAGAAACTTAAGACAGATCAGATATGGCCACTGTTAGAAACAAAAATAGAAAAAAATGGATTGTTTATTTTCAGTTGCCCAGTTTGTAGTTTTCAGTGTAATGTGATTTAAAAAACATGATCGTCATTTGTAATTTTAGTGGCCTTCATTATAACAGCAGAGGCCTGCTAAGCATGTTTGAAATTCCCTAGAAAAATAATCAGCTATGCAGTTCAGTAAGCAAGTACACAAGTGATCTGTAGGTAGTTTAAATTTAAATAAATTTTTCCAGACATACATTATGAAGCCACATGACTCTGTCCTTGACAGCTGATTTTCATGTGGGCTTATGACACTGCATTAATTGGGCATTGTTTGTTTTGAGTTGTTCATCAATCAGCATTTGATGTTTTCAGCATTTCAAAAACAGCAGACCTGCCAACCCTTATGATTTGACAATAAGTCTTAATTAAATAACCCTTAATTTACAGTCTTACAGAATATTAGCAAACATTAAAAATAACCCCATAGAATCATTGCAGTCAAATCTGGAAACTGGCTTCTGTTTGATTTGGATCTGGATTTTATGTTATATATGTGTGTTTGTGTGTGATTTTTTTTATTTTACCGGCCGGGGGGGGGGGAGGCTAGGGCTATCAGAATTTGAATTCCTTATGCTTGATTGATGATTCCATTATAGAATTTATTTTGGACATTTGTATCTTCATTTTTTCTTCGTTGTATTTTAATTTGCAAATAAATGCAGCAGTGTTTTGGCTAATGATTCATCTTCTGTTCTTTACATTGTTGATTCTGTGAAAAGTCATTTAGCATCATTTGTACAAAACTTGAAAGACTGTCATACCAAAATGCTCTCTGGCAAATTTGGGTCCAATTCTCTCTAGAAAAGAGTGTTTCAAGGTCAAGGTCCAGTGGTTTTTACCATGTTAATCTTAGGCTGCACCACTGTGACACCAATTTTTACTTTCCAGCAAGAATATTGCCTCCATGATGCTCATAGGATACATAGAAAAGAACCAAGAAAATAAATATACAGGATCATTACAGCTGACTTGACTGACTGAATCAAGCACATCCTCAGCTGGCTTAAAATGAACAGAGTACACTCACTGTGAAAGAAACTTAAGACAGATCAGATATGGCCACTGTTAGAAAAAAAAAATAGAAAAACCTTTCAACAACTTCTTGAAATCCACTTAACAGAGTTTGGACCAAATTTGACAAAAAGAATCTTGGCATGAAGGCATTCCAGATTTGCATAAATTATGGCAGTCTGCCATCGGATATAGTCATCATTGCTTAGAAAAGAATTTTTTTTTATATGGTTTCACAAAAGCTGCTAATTAGGATTTTACCAGAATTGGAGAACATCTTTGTATAAAGGCCTTTTAAGTTTTTCAAATGATGTAGATCAGCTGTCCAATATGTCTGTTGTTACTGAAAATATGAAACTAATTTGAAATACTTGTTCTCAACTTTGCTCGACCTATACTCTGATGGACTGTGGAGAAATTATACAAAATAATGTGTATACACTTGCAGATTGCTAACATAAGAGTCAGAGAAATTGATGTGAATTTGTGGTCACCATGGTTACCATAATGACCAAAAGTGCTAATCCTTTAAATACATGTATACTCATTCATAGTAGTCAAAATTGTGTCTTCATATCATATATTCTAAATTCATTTATTTTTAGGCCCAAATTGGATGCTTCAGGTTTATCTTTCTAACATGTCAATACATTTAAATGTTTTTACTTGTTTCAGTATTTTTGTATAGTATTGAATTAATCACAATGATTAAAAAAATGAGCCAGTACTGCTTGTAAAAAATATTATGAATAATCTTTGATTTATTTTGGTTGCCATGAAAATATTTTTCCAGAAGATTTAAAAAGATTTAGAATTTGTTATCCCAGCATAGTGCATACCAATGAATGTGATATATAGCTAATATCAGCATATTTCATACTGTTCAATGTGATATATAGTTAACAAAAGCATAGTGCATACCATTCAGTGTGATATATAGCTAATACCAGCATAGTGCATACTGTTGAATGTGATATATAGCTAATACCAACATAGTGCATACTGTTCAGTGTGATATATAGCTAATACCAGCATAGTGCATACTGTTGAATGTGATATATAGCTAATACCAGCATAGTGCATACTGTTCAATGTGATATATAGCTAATACCAGCATAGTGCAATCCATTCAATGTGATATATAGCTAATACCAGCATAGTGCATGCTGTTGAATGTGCTGTATAGCTAATACCAGCATATTGCATACTGTTCACTCTAATATGCTGCTAGTACTAGCATAGTACATATTGTTCAATGTGATATATAACTAACACAAGCATAGTGCATACTGTCGAATGTGATACATAGCTAATACCAGCATAGTGCATACCATTCAGTGTGATCAGTTCAGCTAGTACCAGCATAGTGCATACTGTTGAATGTGCTATATAGCTAATACCAGCATAATGCATACCATTCAATCTGATATGTAGCTAGTTCTAGCATAGTGCATACCATTCAGTGTCCTGTATAGCTAGTACCAGCATAGTGCATACTGTTGAATGTGTTATATAGTTAGTACCAGAATATTGCATACCATTCAATCTGATATGTAGCTAGTACTAGCAATGTGCATACCATTCAGTGTTCTAATACCGGCATAGTGCATACTGATGAATGTGATATATAGCTAATACCAGCATAGTGCATACTGATGAATGTGATATATAGCTAGTACCAGCATAGTGCATACCATTCAATGTGATATATAGCTAATACCAGCATAGTGCATACCATTCAATCTGATATGTAGTTAGTACCAGCATATTGCATACCGATGAATGTAATATATAGCTAATACCAGCATAGTGGATACTGTTCAATGTGATATATAGCTAGTGCCAGCATAGTGCATACCATTCATTGTGATATATAGCTAATACCAGTATAGTGGATACTGTTCAATGTGATATATAGCTAGTGCCAGCATAGTGCATACCGATGAAGGTGAGATATAGCTAATACCAACATAGTGCATACCGATGAATGTGATATATAGCTAATACCAGCAGAGTGCATGCCATTCAGTCTGATATGTATCTAGTACCAGCATATTTTGCACACCGATGAATGTGATATATAGCTGATACTAGCATAGTGCATACCGTTCAATGTGATATATAGCTGATACCAGCATAGTGCATACCTTTAAATCTGATACGCAGCTACTACTAACATAGTGCATACCATTCAGTGTGCTATATATATCTAGTGCCAGCATAGTGCATACTGTTAAATGTGATATATAGCCAATGCCAGCATAGTGCATACTGTTGAATGTGATATATAGCTAATACTAGCATAGTGCATACTGTTGAATGTGATATATAGCTATTTATGATACAACTATTTCTGTCTCCATAAAATTAAAATGTTCTAAAATTGTTATTTAACCTGTGTTGTAGACAATCAACAATGTCATTCTTAACAAAATATATAAAATCCATATATTCTAGACAAAGTTATGTACAGAACTCCAAAGTCCTTACACACAATGAAAATATTGCTTATGTCTACAAAATAATTAACTTCCAATTCCAGACCCAGGATCTTTAGATGAATGAAAACTAGCAAATAATTATATAATTACATCCTTTTTGTCATGTTCTGCATGGAGGGTAAATTGAAACTTGCGTTGTATGAAAGAAATTGTTTATTGTTGATATTCAAACTTCTATGAAAATTATAAGTACCCTTAAACTAAGGTTGATGAGATAAGTTACCATGTATTGATTTTATAGAAAACAAGTTGTTTCAATCAATCTCATATAATTCAAGTAATTTTTTTAAATGTAGATTTAGATCAAAGTCATTCTGTAAAGTAGTCCAAGGTACAAATCATAATAAAGTCTGCAGAATGGGGCAGTCAAGTCCTCGATATGCACAAAGCATTTATGCTTTTGTTTTGTATTCATTCAGTTGTATTCAGATCTCTGATGAAATTTCTTTGCATTTTGCAGTTGTGTTGCTTTAAATTAAACCTGTTCCAAATTTGTTTTGCAGTCAAATAACACTGGTTGGCAGGAATTCAGGATAGGATATAGGCAGTTCTGAAGAACAAAAATTTGAAACTTATTAAAGCATAGACACAGACAAAAGTTACTTTTTGTCCTAATCAAATGGCATTTCAGTATGAGATTTAACGGTGTTTTTCAGATTATAGTTTCAGTGATCACAGCATCGTCTTTTTACTTTTATATGGGTCAGAAATCATGACCAGTGCGAGTCTTCCTTGGCCAAGAAGACAGTTTAATTCAAGCAAAAATGATTTGAGGGTTAGTGTGGTTAAAGTTTGGATTTTATGAAAATATTTATTTAAAACAATATTATTTGCTGTTACTACTGCAGTTAACATCAACCAACCTCGTGATGCATTAAAGTGTTTGTAGATTCTTTGATGATTAAATGTTAGTTGTACATTTTACCTTTGCAATATGGTGGGTCCAAACATGCACAGATACCCTAGATTTTCAAGTTTGAACTATTTAAACATTTCCATAAACATTTTTCCCAATCTTCATGTATGTTTTCTGCATTTATTTTTTTAGATAAAGTATGAAATTTTAGTGAACTTTCTCATTAATAGTGCTACATTTTATGTATTATGTTTGGTAAATGGCTACTTTGCTTCAACTCTTTCAACCAGATCTTCTGTTAATGCAATGTTTGCATTGTAAATGAAACTTGTTGGGCTGATTGGCCCTATAAAAATAAGAGGCCAAAGCAGGTCTGAGAATTTTCACCTGGCTGATATATTATGCCAGATGCAACAGTTTACAAGGAAATCTGGGTTACTAGAGTGCTTATTGTCAAAATGTCTTCTTCAAATTCTGATGTTTGGTTATGACAAAAAGTTATTTAAGTTCCTCTTCTGTTTTCATCCATATTTGATGACCAGTCATCACAACCATTCAACCAATTAAAAGCTACTGTTTGAAATCATGTCGTGTACATTTAAAGCCTTGATGTTTGAAATCATGTCGTGTACATTTAAAGCCATGGTGTTTGAAATCATGTCGTGTACATTTAAAGCCATGATGTTTGAAATCATGTCATGTACATTTAAAGCCATGATGTATGAAATCATGTCGTGTACATTTAAAGCCATGATGTTTGAAATCATGTCGTGTACATTTAAAGCCATGATTATTTACTTGCTCTTTGTTCTTCTAGATCCTTTTACTTTATGAAAAGCAAACACCTTTTCAAGTTCCATTTTTCTTTTGGACAGAATTTATAATTATACTTTGGCAGATACTTCCAGCCATCCACCACTGATTTTAAATTAATGGGGGCTTGGGAGTGCTCCTCCAATTGTCTGTACTTTTGGAGGCACCAGTACTTGGGCAATGCCTTTGACTGTTGATGTTAAAATCCATTAGCTGGTTCCCCTTTTAATCGGAAAAAGAAGGTTATCATATGAGGATGAATAGATGATGATGAGGGGTGCAACCCATAAGAAGAAAAGAGTAGCAGGCATATATGTAAATAGACAATGATGAGGACTGCATCCAGGAAAAGAAACGAGTGTCAGGCATATGTGTGGATAGATGATGATGAGGGCTGCATCCAGGAGAAGAAACGGTTGTCAGGCATATGTGTGAATAGATGATGATGAGGGCTGCATCCAGGACAAGAAACGGTTGTCAGGCATATGTGTGAATAGATGATGATGAAGGCTGCATTCAGGAGAAGAAAGAGGTGACAGGCATATGTTTGTAAATAGGCAGTGATGAAGGCTGCATCCAGGAGAAGAAATGGGGACCAGGCATATTTTTGTAAATAGATGATGATGAGGGGCTGCATCCAGGAAAAGAAATGGGTGGCATACATATGTGTGAATAGATGATGATGAGGGCTTCATCCAGGAGAAGAAATGGGTGTCAGGCATATGTGTGAATAGATGATGATGAGGGCTGCATCCAGGAGAAGAAGGGGGTGGCAGGCATATGTTTGTAAATAGGCAATGATGAGGGTTGCACCCAGGAGAAGAAAGGGGTGGCAGACATACGTTTTGTAAATGGGCCATAATGAAAGCTGCATTCAGGAGAAGAAAGAGGTGACAGGCATATGTTCGTAAATAGGCAATGATGAAGGCTGCATTCAGGAAAAGAAATGGGTGGCAGGCATATTTTTGTAAATAGACGATGATGAGGGCTGCATCCAGGAGAAGAATGGGTAGCAGGCATATTTTTGTAAATAGACCATGATGAGGACTGCATCCAGGAAAAGAAAGGGATGGCAGGCATGTGTTTGTAAATAGACGATGATGAAGGCTACATTCAGGTGAAAAAAGGTGTGACAGGCATATGTTTGTAAAAAGACGATGATGAGGGCTGCATTCAGGAGAATAAAGGGGTGGCAGGTGTTTTTTTAAACAGATGATGATGAGGGCTGCATCCAGGAGAAGAAAGGGTGGCAGGCATATGTTTGTAAATAGACGATGATGAGGGTTGCATCCAGGAGAAGAAATGGGTGGCAGGCATATGTTTGTAAATAGATGATGAGGGCTGCATCCATACGTTTCAGGAGAAGAAAGGGGTGGCTGGCATATTTTTGTAAATAGACGATGATGAGGGCTGCATCCAGGAGAAGAAAGGGGTGGCAGGCATGTTTGTAAATAGATGATGATGAGGGTTGCATCCAGGAGAAGAAAGGTGTGGCAGGCATATGTTTGTAAATAGGCAATGACGAAGGCTGTATCCAGGAGAAGAAAGGGGTGGCGGGCATATGTTTGTAAATAGATGATGATGAGGGCTGCATCCAGGAGAAGAAATGGGTGGCAGGCATAATTTTGTAAATAGACGATGATGCAGGCTGAATCCAGGAGAAGAAAGGGGTTGCAGGCATATATTTGTAAATAGGCGACGATGAAGGCTGTATTCAGGAGAAGAAATGGGTGGCAGGCATATGTTTGTAAATAGATAATGATGAAGGCTGCATCCAGGAAAAGAAATGGGTGGCAGGCGTATGTGTGAATAGATGATGATGAGGGCTTCATCCAGGAGAAGAAACGGGTGGCAGGCATATGTGTCAATAGAAGATGATGAGGGCTGCATCCAGGAGAAGGGGGTGGCAGGCATATGTTTGGAAATAGGTTGGATCCAGGAGAAGAAAGGGGTGGCAGACATACATTTTGTAAATGGGTGATGATAAAGACTGCATTCAGAAGAAGAAAGAGGTGACAGGTATATATTTGTAAGTAGGCAATGATGATGGCTGCACGGAAGAGAAGAAATGGGTGGCAGGCATATGTTTGTAAATAGATGCTGATGAGGGTTGGATCCAGAAGAAATGTGTGGCAGGCTTATTTTTGTAAATAGACAATGATGAGGGCTGCATCCAGGAGAAGAAAGGGGTGGCAGGCATATGTTTGTAAATAGACGATGATGAGGGCTGCATCCAGGAGAAGAAAAGAGTAGCAGGCATATATGTGAATAGATGATGATGAGGACTGCATCCAGAAGAAAAATCAGATTGCAGAATTTGTGTTTATGTTTCTGAATAGATGACAGTGAGGACTGCATGCAGGAGAAGTGTGTGCATGTGTGTGTGTGTGTGTGTGAATCAATCTTTTTAAAAAAAAGAAGTCCAGATGCATGTGATAGCTTCCCTCTCTAGCTATCATTACAGTATTTACCTTTCTTTCCAAAATTTGCCAACAGTATTTTTGAGAAATGTAATGTTAGTATCTTTGTTTTGGAGAATTCACAGTGTGGATGAATGATGAAACCAGATTAACAGCTGTTTTTTTCTACTAGAAACAGGAGTCTTGCCTGTTTGTAAAAATCCTGGATGGTTATTTTCTTTCATGAATAGAAGTAGGGTTATCTCTGGATCATGTGGAATTCACAGCTTGGAAATTAGCATATTTCAGGATGTTTTGACATTGTGACATTTTTGTGATATTTATAAAGATATATTTTGTTCTGTTTTGCAAGTAAATTATAGAAAAGTTTTGTTGTGGAGAATATTCAGGGTTTTATTTCATCATTCATCCACCATAAAAGTCAACATAAATCCAGGTAAAAATTGCGCATTTAAAAATATTATTCCCCATTTTGTTTAATCTTTTACTAAATACCAATTCCAAGAGGAGACAGAGGTGGTAGAATTTAAGTTGGGATTTTGCTTGTTTTCTAATCATTCAAGGGATTTTAATTGTGTTGCCTTTATCTTTTATTTATGAATGTTGCAGAATTTTTTTTTTACATCTGTATGCTTTCTATTTTATCTTGTGCTTGGTTATACATTTATTTGAAAGAAATTATCCTCCTGATTTTTGAGCAATTGAATTTTACATTTTTGAAACAAAGCATTTGTTGGTTCAACTTAACAATTTTTGTGCTGAGGTACTTTGCCTATCTTCCTTTGTAGCTATAGTCTAGCTAGACATACAGGCATCTGTGATAACAGATCATTAGAGATAGATAGTTCCTGTCTTCCTATGTAGCTATAGTCTAGCTAGACATACAGGCATCTGTGATAACAGATCATTAGAGATAGATAGTTCCTGTCTTCCTATGTAGCTATAGTCTAGCTAGACATACAGGCATCTGTGATAACAGATCATTAGAGATAGATAGTTCCTGCTATCTTTTAAACATCAAAGTATTGAAGTAAATGAAAAGACTTTCGTACAGGACTCCTGCTTGTTACCCATCTGAAAGGGATGATTAAATTTCTTGAATTGATACCAGCTATATACAAGAGCTGGTGGATGGGGAATTAATAACTTCACTGGTATAGAAGATGTATACAGAGCTAGTGGATGCAAATTAATAACTTCACTCTTATAGAAGATATTAAATTAATTAATTAAATTAAGGGCTCTTTAGATCCTCTCTTGTTGCTCAATCATTTATGATCATGTACATATTTCAGATGGTGTGAAAGTGGTTTGCAAGATTTGTCTTACATTTGTGCATATTGTTGGAGCACACTATATAATGACATCTCAGTTTGACTTGTAATTTGCTGGCAGATATACATACTATATTCTGCCCAATATACACACCTACCTAACTTAATAAATCCCTACCCACTTCACCCCATTCCAAATTGTTTTATATCATACTTGTAACAGAACTAGGACATCAAACTGTATTTCAAAATTTTTGTCAATGGTTTTTCTTCTAACTCTGTAGGATTTTTTTATCAACATAAATTATATTAATTTGAAGGTGATTGAAAATTAAAGCACAGTATTTTGCCATAATATGGACTCTTTTCATATTATAATCAAACAGCAAATTTTTAAAAGTGATTCAGATTCTGGTGGCATTTCATGCATAAATAATTTATTGCAATAACTATTAATTAACAAGTTGGGGTATTGTCAGCTAAATGAAAATAAATAGTTGTGTGTTTTATTGTTCACTGCAAAGATTTATTTTCATAAAAAGCAGAATTAATTTTAGTTTCCTACACAATATTGAACATGGAATACTTCTTATAGTGATGCTTTTAGCTCTACTGGTCATATACCAAAAGAGTTTTTGCATGGCCTGTTGCCCAGCATTCATCTTCATACTCAGTCTGTCAGCACAAGTTTGTTATCCCCCTCAGCTGCTTGGAGGATTGCCACAAAACTGTACAA
Source organism: Megalonaias nervosa (assembly GCA_016617855.1). Classification (NCBI taxonomy): domain Eukaryota; kingdom Metazoa; phylum Mollusca; class Bivalvia; order Unionida; family Unionidae; genus Megalonaias; species Megalonaias nervosa. The sequence goes on along the minus strand of JAECUM010093886.1, from coordinate 51,218 downwards.
ACACATTCATCCTAAGGTCTAGTTGGTCATGAATGAAAATGATGCAGATCGGACATCCATTATGGCCCCCAAAGCATCTATCTCGAAAAACTTGTTATTGCTACTCCTAGTGAGTGGATGCTCATATCAGCATGGGGTGTTTATTACAACTTATTAGCTGGTCATTAATAAAAATTGTTGCACATGGACATCCAGTATTACTGCCACATCAATGTGTTGAAAGCATTGTTATCATTACTCTTACTGAGTAGATCATTACAGAATAACCAATCAAATAAATATCCCACCTTTGGCCTTATGCTCCTCACTTTATGACAAGAAGGTTGTAATGGCACAAACTTTTGTAGAATAATTTCACAGTGCATTCTTTCGTGGTCAACATGACACATAAACATTAATATTGGCATATGGGCTAGATTCGCAATCAATTTGATAGCTAGCGATGGTTGACCTCTTTTGTTTGGAAGCATAAGTGGATTTTAATTAGGACTCGTTCGGTTATTGGTTAGAGACAGATTGAGTGCAATGTTAATGCAAGGACAATAGTGGTAAAATGACAACAGTTGAGATGAACCAGAGAAAAATTTTAGGAAGTCATGGGCCATTTGAAACAGATGTCATAAAATGACATTTTCCAGCATAATTGGTAGACTAGAGAGGATTATTCTGACTTCTGTGGGAGTGATGACATTTTTGGCGGTTAAAGAAGTAATCTTGATTAGCTAAGCTAATCAAGGGTGTGTGAATTCCCAGACAGAATTCAGGTTTTAAGTTATCTCACTTGCAATATTATGGCAGTCCAAGTGTTTCTGCCAAAGGGGAAAGTCTGAGGGATTCCAAGGAAAATTAATAAGTAATTTCTCTCATTAAATAAATTGTATAAGGGGGTCTGTAGCTTTGGGAGACCCAGAGCCAGAGAAGAGAAAGAGAGAATTCTCTGATTTAAAGTGAGCGAGGGCTCAGGAAGGCACAGAGGAAAATAGCTTGATACCTGACCATACAGTGGAAGAGAGCCCAGTCTGCAGCCAAGAGATTGATGACCTGAAGAGGCTGGAGAAAAGAGAGAGAAGGAAAAGAAATACAGAATCATTAACCTATCCCCAGTAGCGATTTGGTAAAGACTGGAAGCATCAGGTGATGCTGACATGTCGGAAATTTGAGTTCGATCAGTCAGTCGATTATATAGTGACATTTGTTATATCAGTATAACAGAATGGCTAATTGAATTTTGTAAGAGAAAGTAAATCGTTCAAATGTCATGTTCAATTTTATTTTGTTTATGTAATTGATTAAAATGTTATATTTTACATATTGGCACTTGTGTTGTTCTATTCTATATCTCTACTCAGATCTCTGTTATTCCATCCCTTAATTTCATATCATGTTTTACTGTTTACTGAGTCAGTGCAGTAACACCATGGTTGATGATCTCCTAGATAAAGATAACCAAAAACCAAAGAGTGAGGGAAATCCCACATCTCCACCATCTCGTAACAAAGGTAATAACTTTACAGCTTGTTTTGTCCAAGTATCAGCCATAACAATTCCTAATAAGGAAACTCAGAATGCATCATTGCACTGGTCATTGCATTGGACTGGAACAGTTCTCATGATATTTAGATGTTCGGACTGGATTCTGTAATATATGGGTAGAACATGAAATATTACAGTAAAACCTGTTATGAGAGACCACACCTTCTGCCAACAAAAAGCGGTCTCTCAAGACAGGTGGTCTCTCATAGCAGGCTTGTACAAAAAGACCAGTTTCCAAGGTCCAGTTTCAGAACAATTTCAAGAAAAATAACCACAATCACTGTACATGTATTCTATTCTTTATTAATATTTCTTGCTAAAATATTGTATGCATTGATCTAAAACAAAATTATATTGTAATAAAGATATACTTCTGTCATCAAACATGAAATCACATTTACATTTGAAGATCACATATTTTAGCATATGAAATCGTTTCTGAATTGCTTCTTTTTCTTTATAACAACCTAACTTTGTTTTACCGATGTTTAAACCGCTTTTTTGCGAGTGGTCTGCTCTTTTTCACTTCTTTCAGTTAACAATAATTATTTTCTCCAGCCTTAAAATTTGTCTCTTTTTAGTTGGAGGTTCGTCCATTGTCATTAAGGTTCTAGGTGTTAAAATTATTAGTGCTCAGTTGTAATATTGAATGTAAAGACGGATTTTTACTGGGCTGTGGAAAAATATGAAAAATCTATACATGTGCATTGCATATCTAACAATTAATGAAATAAAAAGAAACAGTTGTCTCATCCAGAAACAGAACCATTTACTCAGAGACAAAAGTCAACGGCTTCATTCAAAGATGACATACTAGGATTAACTCAATAAGCTAAGTGTGTAACCCAGTTGCACCAACTTGAATAGACGACAGCTTTGTGATTGGGCTGTAATCACTTAACATCGGGGGGAAAAACAACAAACATCACAAGTCTTGGAACACTATCAGTCGAATCCCACAAACGATTCTCTCTTGCTGGTTTAATAGACAATGACCTTATTCACCCCCCGGCAATACAGATTAACTCTAAAGACAAACAATATATGCGACCACTACGTCAACTTTGGCACCACAGCGGCAATTTGTGACATGTACATTAGCCTGGTTTACGGACTGTAGCATCCACCACCAGTAGCAACAATCCTTTTTTTTTTTTTAATATTCCTTTTATGCTTGTTTTTGATCAGAACAAGCATTACTAATCAAGCGATCGTTGTAACAATTGATTACATATAGGTCAGTGGTGTCTGTCTTTTCTCGTGATACAGTTGTTCACATGGATGTCAGGTCCTGCGATTAAGGCCGGGAAGCAGGCTAAGTACGGGAATAATTAGTCTGGTTTCCTGCTTTGTATGCTCCCTGCGTTGCTTACCCCTATACGAATAGCGGAGAACAACGCATGGAACATACGAAGCAGGGAACCAGACTAGGAAATAATCTACATATACTTTAGTCTGGTTTATGACAGAAACTATAAAACATTATAAGCATAGCTAAAATATTCACACATTGGTAGCCAGCCTATTTTTTAAATTTTTTTTTTGTTTTTATTTAGAATGGTATAAGCGGTCATTCCTGCAGGGATTAAATAAAGGTCAGTGGAGTTTATCCTTGTTTTTGTGATGCGGTCGTTCATAGCAGTGTCAAAATGCATATTTTGCCAAGACATTCCGGTCGCTGGTTGTGTTCAGCAGGTGGTCACTCATAACGGAGCATTTATATAATAAGCTCGATCCGTGCATTATGATTGTGGTCGGAAATGACAGGTGATCGCTCATAGCAGAGGTCGCACATGACAGTTTTTACAGTACTGTTTTGTTTCCCTGATTTAAAAAAAAAACTTTTAATTTTCAAAAGTACTAGATTTAAACTATACAACAATATGTGCAGTAGTTGGTCTTTAAAGCCTTCCAAAAGTAGAGTCCTGTGTATAAATATGTTTGATGTCCTTCCACCAGTAGAGTCCTGTGTATAAATGTGTTTGGTGTCCTTCCACCAGTATAGTTCTGTGTATAAATGTGTTTGATGTCCTTCCACCAGTAGAGTCCTGTGTATAAATGAATCACTGGAAAATAAAATATTAACCTTCAGGTTGTGTAATACTATTTTGCCTTTTGGAACTCAATACACAGGTTTATTTTTTTGGGAACTTGCTAAACGTGTTTATTTCATCTGGAAAATTATATTAACAGGTGCCATGCTTGATTTCCAGAGGGTGGATGATGTTTCTATTTTGTCTCAGTGGGACTGCAGCAAATGAGAGCTATTCTTTATGTGGAAAATTAGGCAGACCTAATGTATCAGTGTAACTGTTGATCTGATTGGATGAATGCAAACTGTTTTCATTTGAAATGTAATGTTTACCCATAAGTCATTGAGCTTTAAATAGAGTTAAGTCAAGCAGTAGAAAATAATATAAAAAAGTAGTCAACATTAAATTTATCTGAAAGGAAATTAAATTCATTTAGATTATTATATTGAAACTTTACTAAGATTCAAAAACAATCCTTTCACAGCAATAAAAACAAATATTCTAACAAAATTCTGATTTTAAATAAGAAAGTTATTTCTCATGTACAAGAAGTGTCCAAGGGGAGTAAACTTAAATGGAAAAAATGTATAAAGTGTTACAAATAATAAACCGTAAAATTAATTACATTTGCATGAAAAAAACATGTATAGTGTAAATGAGCCTAAAAATTGAAATAGAATGCTATATTTTTAGCAGTTTAAAGTGCCTAAAAATTTCATTGAAATAGAATGCTATATTTTTAGCAGTTTAAAGTGCCTAAAAATTTCATTGAAATAGAATGCTATATTTTTAGCAGTTTAAAGTGCCTAAAAATTTCATTGAAATAGAATGCTATATTTTTAGCAGTTTAAAGTGCCTAAAAATTTCATTGAAATAGAATGCTATATTTTTAGCAGTTTAAAGTGCCTAAAAATTTCATTGAAATAGAATGCTATATTTTTAGCAGTTTAAAGTGCCTAAAAATTTCATTGAAATAGAATGCTATATTTTTAGCAGTTTAAAGTGCCTAAAAATTTCATTGAAATAGAATGCTATATTTTTAGCAGTTTAAAGTGCCTAAAAATTTCATTGAAATAGAATGCTATATTTTTAGCAGTTTAAAGTGCCTAAAAATTTCATTGAAATAGAATGCTATATTTTTAGCAGTTTGGGTGTTTAGTTGTCCTCACAAGAAAGTGAAGAAAAAGATCAGAAAACAGTAGGCTGTCCTTTCTTCTAAAGAATGATCCATGTGATAGCAGAGTATTACTAAGCCTGTCATGGCACATATGGGTGAAAGGTTGGTTAATTTCATCTGTACCCCATCATATTAAAGACACAACCTCTGGATTATCAGCATTCTGTGTGCATAATTGAATGTATTATTTGGGATGTGGAAAAGGTCATACTTCCTTGTCTCTCAAGTTGACTCTTCCATATTTGTAAATACTACCTACATCTCAAGCACATTGTAGGTGGACATATTTTATGTATCAGATGCGTTTAGATGGTAATAAATTCAGTATTTCCTTGGCTGTAAGTTTTTCAGCTAAGCCGAAAGCTATCAAAATGGGAAATAAATCATTGAGATAGGCAAGTGAAGACTGGTACATTACCATAATTCTTTGCTGTCACCATTGTTCAGTGACAGCATTGTTCAGTGACAACCTCCCATTTATTCCCTATTCATTGCCACATTAAAAACCATATATTTTGTATTGTAGCATCAGCATCTTATAATTAAAGCAGATGTAAAAACTTCTTTGGCATTGCCTTTATTTGATTTATTTACTGTTGGATTTCAATGTACTATAATTGTAACAGACTAAACTTAATAGTTACAGTTATGTTTATGTGAAACAGGGTTTCCATAGACTTTTATTCTGAGAGTCACATAGAAATGTTGTCAATGCATAATTTTGGAAAAAGTTTTGATGCCCCAGTAGCAGATTCTCCCTATTTCTAGGAGTAAGGGACTCCTTCTATTGGTCCCTGTAAGACCTGGGAAGAAACATTTCCACCAACAACTTCAACATATTCTTATGCCTCACCAGAAGAATGGTGAGGGCTTACAGTGTTACTATTGTTCGTGCCTGTTACATCCTCAGTTTTGTGCTAAAAGTCATTTTTGGTACTGTCCATGTTTCATGAACACATTTGTAAGTCATTTTAGGCACTGTCCATGTTTCATGAACATGTTTATAGGGGATTTGTTTGTGGCAAATATTCTTATGAAGAATTATTTCATTGATTTCTAAAGGTAAAGGTGAATTTGTCTGCCTTTAAGTAGGGGAATTGCCACCTCCAGTGAGGGAGTGTTCAGTAGCTCTCAGGGGTGAGGGTGGGGTGGGGTGGGTCAAGAGGAAAGTTGCCTTTGCCTTCCCAAGTGGCTGCCAGTCAGCAGAAGGGATGGTATGACTCCTTCCATGCTTTGTTCCCTGTTTTCTGCCTCTTGTTGTAAGATCCATTCAACCATTTGGCCCCTTGAGCCTCCTGTCATTGGTTCAGTTGCTTTGCAGGTGGGGATATCTGCTAGGACCTGGGTTTATCCTTCATTTAATCTTTAAAGGCTTTGGTTACAATAACCTCACAAGCCAATCTATTTTTGTCTGTCTCCTTCAGTTTGTTGAAGTACGAGTGCATGTCCCCAGCAGTTTTATAGCGATTGTTGGAGGCTGTCGCTAGAACGTCAGTCATACAGTTTTGATGTATATGGCACACTGTTGAGCTTTTCCACCTCCATTTAGATGCAACTTCGGAGGCTTTGTTGGTTTTGCTAGATCACAGCAAAAACTTTTGAGCGCAGCCCCACTTCTTTAACACCCTTCCTAATATGCCCCTGGGCCATCTAAACTGGCCAAGAAGCACACCTACCCTGATTGGTCAATATGTCCATGTCTCAAGTTTTTTAAAAACAAAACATAACTCCATTTTAAGACTCTCTGTTGTCAGTCCTTCTTCAGAACCTTATCTAAAGCCATAGCCAGGGGTCATGCTACCAGGCAAAGTGGGCAACTAAGTCGCCTAAAAAATGAAAACTTTGTTGCAGGCATTACTTACTTGTCATTTATTTTGTTCTGACAAAGTGTTTTTAATAGCAACCTGACTCTGTTGTATAAATCGAATGACCTGTAAATGATGATCATTTCATATAATCTACCTTGAGTGTTAAAGATTTCAAATTTCCACTTTTTGTTTTGAGCTTTCTTTATCCAGAGAGTTATACATTAAAATTTTGACTTAGACAACATAAATTACCATTGTCATAACAAGCCATGATGCCTATTGACAATGCAGCTTACCATTATCATAATAAGTCATGATGGCTATTGACAATGTAAATCACCATTTTCACAACAAGCCATGATGCCTATTAACAATGTAATTACAGTTATCATAACAAGCCATGATGCCTACTGACAGTGCAACTTGCCATTGTTATAACAAGCCATGATGCCTATTGACAGGGCAGCGTACCATTGTTGTCACGTTTGCTCAGCACCCAGCTAAAGTCATGTATAAGCTATAATCTACCTGTCTTGGGAATATTACCGTGGCCTTGTGTTTGATCTCTAAAGATTGCCATGGGTTAATATTGAACTCTTACTCAAGGTTACCATGACCAGCCAGAAACCGGAAACTTGTATTGGCAAAGGTGACTGGTGGCGTTATTTAACAAAGGCTTGTCATTATCACACCTATATGTTAAAGGTTAGTTCAAGGATCAAAAGAAAAGTCCACAGGGTGAATGGGGCATGTTCTTATCCATATGCATATTGACAGACAGCGAGAGGGACATTGTCAGCTGAGTTTGATTGGATCAGTCCACAGCGATATCCAGTCAAAATTGAGATAGAGGGCATGATTACAATTCAGACCCGAATGATACCTTCCAAAATCGTAAGAGTAATTTAGTATTCGCCTGGAAGGATTGCAGATCAATAGGGTTTACTCTGAGAAAGAAGCCACTCGTAATCTGGTGGCAGAACTTAGAGGTAGATTCTAAGGAAAGAAAAAGCTTCAAAAAGGTCAGTAAGTTATTTGCTCTATTTTGCAGAATAATACAGCATCATAATTGTAATTATTTGTAGTATGTACACTTAATTACTAGGATCGTTTAGTATGCAGTATATACACTTAATTACTAGGATCATTTAGTATGTAGAATTACCTTTGTAGTGTTTCATTTACATGTGTATTTGAGAAATGGGCTTGAGCCTTACATAGAGAATTATTTGATGCGAGATGGAATTATGTAGATTGTTAGCTTGTGGTCAGAATTAATTTTGTAATTTGCTGTTAGGTTACTTCATAGAAAACCAGTGCATTTATTAATGCGTTATGTTAGAATTTACACATGCTTGAATTGTGAATTTGGAAACCTTGTTGAAGTTGAAGTATGTAAGATTAGTTACTGTGGACATATACATATATCAGAGCATGGATATTTGAACATTTGTTTTCTTTGTATGAGTTGTAAGGTAAAGAAATGCATCTGATTATTGTGATATTATGATATTGTTTAGTATAACAGGATTAGGAATATGTAATGATGAGACAGAATTTATTGATGTATGTATAAGAAGTAATTGATACCATGCTGTATTATGACGTTTGTTTTACCATACAAGAATGTATGGGTATCTCGACGTGAATGAATGCGTGACCGAAGAAGTTTAATAGCCGTTATCTGATGATAGGCTGTGTGTAGTGTGAGATGAGAGGGCTAAGGAAAAGGATTGTACCATCCTTGTGTTTTCACAAGAAGCTTTTTAGGGGACAGAGAACTTTGGGTTCCATTGGGTCCCAAGTCTTCAAGAGTTGGAGACGGAATTGAGACTGTAGCCGAGACAGTCGAAGTCGACAGAAGTATAGTCATGGGGAATGAAGTGGAGGAGGAGGCGGAGAAGGAGTCTAGAGAAAGTCGAGGAGGAGGAGGAGAAGGAATTTGGAGAAAGGTTGGGGAGGAAGAGGAGAAGGAATTGGGAGAAATAGGAGAGAGAAAGGATACAACGGATGAGTAGAAATACAAGGACAGGTGGAAATCAATCTCACATAGCTAATCAAGTGATGCAGTAGGCTTATTAAAGGGTTGAGCGGAAGGAGTGTAATTGGAAATTCGAGTCATTTGATTATTGAATTGTTATTTAATTTTTATTCATTGAATTTCAACCTTTTCTTGTATATTTAACCATCTGTCAGCATTGCTGACTGGGGGCTTGGAGCTTTACCTCTATCTTTCACTGAATTTAACTTCCAACAAAATAGAGCCTGGGTGGGACTTTTATAATAATTTAAATAAAATATTGGGAGCACTCCACCCTAGCCATATAGTTCGTCACAGTTGTCATAACAAGCCATGATGCCTATTGACAGTACATCTTACCATTGTCATAACAAGCCATGATGCCTATTAACAGTGCAGTTTACCATTGGTAGAAAAAACCATAATGCATATCCAGTTGACTTTATTGCTACTCTAGTTTTATTTGGTTTTTTATTTGTGCAGGATGAAGAGGGAGAAGCTTGTTTAGGAAAATTTGCTTCATTTGTTTGAATATTACACCATTTAGATGTGTCATTTTATATTAGAGCAGTCCATAAGTCATTGTCTTGCACCAATGTGCCACAAATGCAGCCTTGATTGATCCTACTAGCATACATTCTGCTAGAGTTATTGCCGTTTTCTACTTGTGCCACTCATTGAAACAAGAAGGGGCATGGTCACATTTGTAGTTTTCTCACTTTTGGGGGTAGGATGTGGGTATGGTGAAGCTTTGTTATAATGTATATTTTATAAACCCCTTTGCCTGGACAAATGAAACTGGGTATGCAAATTTAGGTGCAGTTGTATATGATCTGATCAGATTTTTGTTCCATTGAAATGAGAGCTTTATCAAATTTCTGGAATTTCTTAACTGTGACAGTTTTGTCTGCAGTGGAGGATTCATGTTTAACAAACAAAATTATATGTTACTTTAGAGGGCTGCAATGTTTATTAAAATGTCTAAATGTTTTAAAGTAACCGTAACAATACCGTTTAATCAAAATTAAAATTTTGTCCCAGTCTACATGGCAATCTTAATATGAACAGTGAACATCAATTATGACATTCATGCTGTGCCTTGCTCAGCTGGTGATCGTTTATGTACTTCACCATGTATTATGACAGGTTCAGTTCTTAAGACATGTCTCTTTTAAATATATGGGATAATTTCAGTCAAACATCTTTTCGATTATAATGATTTCTTTTTCTGCAGTTACATGCTATGTACATGATGCAAAACTCGATAGGGGGCCCCGAATGGCCGAGTGGTCTAAAGCACTATCTGTTACGGATCACTGCCATCTCACCTCTGTCTGCGTGGGTTCGAGTCTTGGATTCGGCCAATGTGGGTATGTGAGAAAGCTTGCCAGTAGCTTCTCGTGGGTCGGTGGTTCTTTCCGGGGTTTTCCCGGGTTCTTCCTCCGCCATTAATACTGGCTGCCATGTATAGCCTATCGTGTGCTGAAAAATGTCGTTAAACCCTACAACAACCACAACAACAACAACAAAACTCGATAATGGCTCTGATTGTACTTGAAAATAGATCTGCATGGGGTGCTCATTCTGAGTTGTTCCGATTGATGTCACATTTGATCGGAAAATATAGATACATGTATATGCTTTTGGAAAAGAATAAAAATAAGGTTCCTGCCAAACAAGCAAAGATGTGTTACACATTTTTTAAAAATGTTTACAGGCAGTAAATGAGATTAAGCCATACATGTGTACCATACATGTGTAAATATTGCAGCCTTACTAGTTTATTTATTTAAATAAACCATTGTCACAATAAATATTCTCAACCAAGTGACATAGAGTTATCTTACTTTGATTACCAGGTAACATGGAACAATGTTACTTGGATTACCAGGTAACAAGGAACAGTGTTACTTGGATTACCAGGTAACATGGAATAGTGTTACTTGGATTACCAGGTAACATGGAACAGTGTTACTTGGATTACCAGGTAACATGGAAAAGTGTTACTTGGATTACCAGGTAACATGGAATAGTGTTACTTGGATTACAAGGTAACATGGAACAATGTTACTTGGATTACCAGGTAACATGGAACAATGTTACTTGGATTACCAGGTAACATGGAATAGTGTTACTTGGATTACCAGGTAACATGGAACAATGTTACTTGGATTACCAGGTAACATGGAACAATGTTGCTTGGATTACCAGGTAACATGGAACAGTGTTACTTGGATTACCAGGTAACATGGAAAAGTGTTACTTGGATTACCAGGTATCATGGAATAGTGTTACTTGGATTACCAGGTAACTTAGAATTGTGTTACTTAGGTTATTACTCTGGCTATGGTTATCACTCATGTATTAACAGGCCCTTACATGTTAACATTGAACCTGGTCTACTAGTGGATAACAAACCAACAGAGAAGGGTCTACATTGTTTGCCTAAATCATAACTTGAACAAATATCATAGACTCTGATCTACTGGTGGTTAACTGAACAGGAGATCAGGGTCTAGATCTTATTAATCATAGCTTGAACAGATATCATAGACCCTGGTTTACTGGTGGTTAATGGACCAGCCAATCAGGGTCTGCATCATTTTTATCATAGCTTGAACAAATATCATAGACCCTGATCTGCCGGTGGTTAACAGACCAGCAGACCTGGGTCTACATCGTAGTAATCATAGCTTGAACAAATATCATAGACCCTGATCTACCAGTGGTTAACAGACCAGCAGATCAGGGTCTATATCATATTAATCATAGCTTGAACAAATATCACAGACCCTGATCTACTGGCATGTTACACATTGTTACACCTTGTTTGAGCTTGTGGGGTGGGAGAACATTGTATGTACTTACATCCCACTGTATAATGATGAGGATATGGGGATTTGTTAATTGTAATGGGACATTGACAATGGAGAATATTCCTTGTACTCATTCATGGTGAGACACTGATCCAGATCAGTAGTTTTCATAATTCGACTTTTGTGATAGATGAGAAATTACAGTATCTTTAGCAAAGATTCTCCTTTGCCATATAATTTTAATCGCAGCAAATGGACAGATAATAAATAATTTCTAGTTCTTCACCAGCATGACTTGCAAGAAATGGAAATTAGAGTTGTAAAGTTTGGGCTGTTAAAATAGTACTAGTTGGAAAATGAAACCATGTGGTGTCAGATTCACATTTGAGTATGACATTAAAGTCAAGATTTGATTTTCTGTTGTCAATATGAATACTTTGAGAAGGTCATTTGTCATTGCTTTCAAATTTATGGCTTGTATTTTTGCAGCCAGGTATGAATTATATGTTTGGATTGTTTCACCGACATCTAACTTCTGTTAATGTATTATGGATATAATGGTTGCATGAAATGAAAATCATGAAATATTGAAAAATTTTCATATCCTGTACATTTTAGTAATCAGGTAAATGCAAATTACTCTATCTTAATTTTGAGAAGTAGAATTATGTTTCACACATGATGAAAGGAACAATGATTTTCTCTCTACTGGTCATAGACCAGAAGAGCTTATCAGATGGTCTTTTGTCTGTTTTCTGTCCATCTGTTTGCACAAGTTTGTTATTGCTTCTCCTCCTAAACTACTTAGAAGATTGCCATGAAATGTTACACATGCATACATACCAAAGGATAGTTATCCTAAATGAAAATGATGCTGATACCCAGTATGGCAGCCTGATTACTTCTTGTTGCTGTTCCTTCTTATCAACATGAGGTTTTCAAGAAAAGACTTCTTATGATGTCTAGGTGGTCCTAAATGAAAATGATGCAGATCTGAGCTCCAATATGGCCATCATGACAGCCATCTTGAGAATCTTGTTATTGCTACTCCTGAATGGATGGTTATATCAACATTGGGTTTCTAATGAAAGAGTTCTTATGATGTCATGTTGGTTGTAAATGAAAATGGTGCCATTCTCACTCCCAATGTAGTCACTACAGTGGATATATGGAAAATCTTATTATCACTACTTACCCAAACTGGTTGGGCATACTGACATTGTGCTTTCGTTAGAAGACTTCTTATGATGTCTTCTATATGGCATCATTTGAGATGTCATGAGGTTCATCATGTCACTTGGAGTCGTGACCCAAGTCAGGGTTGCAAGGATGTTCTGGAGGTTCACGGAGGGTCACCAGGATTTTATTTTAGGGTGGCAAATCTTACCAAAAATGTGGTAACAGGATAGTGAAGGCTCAGAATTTTTTTTTATGGTCATGGCCAGAAAAGGTTGGGAACCACTGATGTAAATTAATGGATAAGAACAGGTCAATGGTCAGATCTGGCCCACGGCCCCCACTTGATATAGATTCTTTCAGCTAAGTAGAACTTCATACGACAAATAAGAGATATTACGATAAAAATTAAAGAATCATTCATTATGTAATATGCAGAATAATCGTGGTGAAACAAAGTACATGTGATTGCTTGTTTGTAACAATTTTTCCAGGGTTGCTTAAAGGGATGCTAGGAGAGGGTTACATTTACCATTAATCATTTAAAACTACACCGTTATCCAGCCATGTTAGTCCGACTAATAATATCAGTGTGTGCTCATATTAGTTTATTGGTTTATTTGGAAAATTATACAACACTTACCAAGTTGAAGTTTGATGATAATATTATTGAACCTGTAGTATCCTTAGGGATTTTTGTTTGTTAGTTTTAATTGCACTTTTAACACAATATTCCTGAGGAAATGGGAGAGCAGTGCCCTTCCCAAGGATGCACTGGGGCAACTGAACCAGGTTGGCTTGGGTGGGTAGCAAAGCCACAACCGTTGGATTTCCAGTCTGTACTCTGCTAATAGAGCTTCCATGGCTTATTTGTTCAAGTAGCAAGATTATTCGTCCTTTTAGAACCTTGGGTTGTAAAATCTGTTGGCAAGAGTAGTTTTGTGAGAGTGAAGTGTTTGTTACATGTTATGATGGAAGTCTTTTTCTCCAGCTGAAAAGTGAAGACTTTGCCACAGTTTGTTGCATGAGAATCCTGATGTTTACTCATTAATGTTTGCACAGTGAGAAGATCAATTTCAACTGATCAGCTCAGGTGTGTTTTAGAAGCAGGTCGCACAGGTAAAACAGTATGTTCAACTTTATATGAGGAGTGTATTTGTAGACTAGTTGAGAAAAATCAGTCTATTGCAGTGCCCTTTGCAGCTGTCAAACAGCTATCTTGCAGCTAGTATACACAAACAGTGTTTACAACAGCTGTCTGACAGCTTATAGGACACACAGCACTAATTGTATGGAAAAATGGGAACCAGCCTGGAAATGGGTGAACATAAGATAGAGTATATATGGGTTTGGCTGGCCAGGATTGGTTAATAATGTAAGTTATGTTTTAGGAAAAAGAACCTTTTGAGAGATTATCCTAGTTGTAAGTGAAAAAAAATCAGAGACATTGTTTTATTGATGGAATTTTAGTCCTTTAACAGTCTTGAGTTTGGAAAACTCATTACTAAAATTAGCACCTGACTCTTTGGTGCGGAATTTAAAGCACATGTTTCAAACACATGCAGGTCCAGAAAATGCCACGACTCATATCCTTTCCTCTACACAGAAGCTGACATCGAGGTTTCATCTATACTGATAAATATAGGTTTGATCATGAGCACTCAGAAATTTAAAGTTATTGAATGTTTAATATCATGGTGTTTGCATATGGTTACTTGGCAATTGTGATAATCCTCATGTATTACGACCCTACTATATTCCATTATCAATAAACACTGCTAAATCAACAATTTATTCTTGTTTTAATTACGATGTACATTGTCTTCAACAACCAAATGGCTATGCAGTGTTATTTACATGGTAATTAAACGTGCTTTGGTTATTCCAGTTGAAATCAGATTGAGGGCAAGAATCTACAGAAGAGTTAAAATCAGTGAGGTTGCCAGTAGGGAAATGAGGCTCTCTTTAGGGAAATGAAAATCTGTCAATGTGCTATTGAAGCCGTTGTCCATACAGCAGATGTTATAAGGACTAGGGATCATACACATTGCTTGTTATTCAAATTCGCCAATAAAGATAATAGTGGGTATATCGTAGAATAGATTTGCAATAAAATGTTAATTATATCCAAGTCAAAACAGAACAAGCTCTTAAACGATAGTATATGTATATTCAAATCGATTTAAAGGAGTCCTTGACTTTCAAATTTACGATGGTAAATGACAAGGTTTTTATATTTTATGTTTGTATGACTATAATGAAACAATAAGACTAGTTGACCAATGGTCTGTGGTCTTCACTTTAGCATGTACTGAGATGTAATTTTTGTTGGATAAGAAAACATCAGAAGGCTTCCAAACTCGTTTTAAAATGCATGTGATGTTTTGTTACGGTGACGAACTTAGTAAGGAGAATTAATTAACAATAATATTTAAAGGTATGGTCAGTGAAGTCCTTTGTCCATTTGTTAATAAACACCAGTAGATATTGTAATGACAATAAGAGAGCTTATGCACATGGGTGCCCACAGGATTTTTTGCAAGGGGGGTGTCAGGATATTTTGCAGAGGGGGGGCAGTCAGTCACGGCCGGGAGAGTTAGTATAGTAAGCCGTATGAAACTAAAGCTAATATTTACAAAGCATTTTGAACAGAATCTTGTGACATATTTTCAGCTTCATTTGCATAATTAAACTTGTTGGAATTTATATATATATTTGCAGTATAATTTCGGGGGGGGGGGGTCACGTGACTCCCCTTGACCTATGCTGCGGGCGCCCATGCTTATGCATCAATCATTGTATTTTCTCATCAACAATTAATTATCAATTTCTGTAAAAACAAAATGGCAATATGGTATTTTCAATCTTTTTTGCAAACGTAAATCTTAGTAGAAATTTTATGTCCGATAATTTTATGGATTTTTTTCGAAAAATACAAAGTGATATGTACGAAAAATTATGATAAATTTAAATAATTATTATTTTGATAACTGGATTATGTACGAAAAATTAAAGGGTATGAAAAAATACATGAAATACAGTATCGATGTCACCTTGTTAAACCAGTTTCTTCTGGAGGAACATTTATAAGTGGAGACTGCTTCCTTAATGTGGAATGCAATGTGTCTGTCAGATTTGGTGGTTTCCAACAAACTTCCACTGCCAACATCATTCTCAAAGCCCCACTATGGTCCCAGTGATCGTGGTTCGGTGATCTTGTAGACCTTTTTGTGGATCATTCGAGGTCTCCCTGCCTCACAGTGATGTTTTGTCTCAACCCAAGGCTTCCTTCTACACAACAGCCCAAACATTTGCCACTTTCGTACTTGACTCATCTCAGGCGATTTGTCTGCTAGAACAAGTTTTCGGGCTGAGTTCCCAGTTCCATTATGCTGGCCAGGAGAAATTCAGCATCAAAGGTCTATGATGCCAGGTGGAGAATGCACTGATACAGTTGGAAACCTGTTGACCCGAGCTGTCCCTCTGTAAATTTCTTTTTTTTTGGGAAGGAAAGATGCTCAAATATCAAGGGCTACTGAGCTGTCATTTCCAAAACACTTAAATTCTCTCAGGGCTCAGCAATTGAATCTGATTTGCACCTTCTGGATCTCATTAGGTATTTTGAACTGTGGAGATGCATCTCTTTCTCTCTTAGCGCAGATGGAGTCAGTATTATGTTTTATGGTGTTTAACCAAAATTCCTTATGAATTATTGAGTCATTCTTTTTTCAGGACCTCACACTCAAGACTTGTTTTACTTGCTTTGGTGTCCTCAAGAAGGAGTAGTTAGACTGGCTGTCTCTACTTTAATGGCAATTACGAATCCATTTTACTCCATTGCCATCTGGGAATTTAGCTCCAAAATCTGTTACCTTCATGCATTGCCTATAGAGATTCCCAGTCTTGGTGGATTCTGCACTGATGATGATCAAGGTTGGCTTTTAAAAATATTGCAAATTTTACAGCTATATTAAAATGTCAATGTTGGGAAGTCTTTTAATAACAGTGAAGGCTTGAACACATGGTAGTTAAGGGGCCCTGAGTGGCCGAGTGGTCCAATGTGCTCTGTTACGGATCACTGCCATCTCACCTCTGTCTGCGTGGGTTCAAGTCTCGGATTCAGCCAATGTGGATATGTGAGAAAGCTTGCCAGTAGCTTCTCGTGGGTCGGTGGTTCTTTCCGGGGGTTTTCCCGGGTTCTTCCTCCACCATTAATACTGGCCGCCATGTATAGCCTATCGTGTGCTGAAAAATGGCGTTAAGCCCTACAACAACAACAACAACAACAACAACAACAACATGGTAGTTAAAAAGAAGAAATTGTCTTATCTTAAATTCCTGTAATTTCTTTCACACAGTAGAGTGTCAGTCCCTTTAAGGGACTTTGTTTTTCAGATATGCAGCAATCAACCTGTGTTATGTGTTGGCATTGAGTTATTTCATTTTTATCTGTAGACATTCTTCTGTTGAATATGAAGATTAGAAACTTTTGAATAATTTATTATGAAAGGGAAGTACCAGTATGAAACTAATATAGGATTGATAAGGAAAATTAATATAAGTATTCACAATTGTGCCAGTATAAGATCATAATGAAAAATGAAATAATACGCAAAATGCACAGAAAGTTAGAAGAACCCCCCGTTAGAATTCCTTTTTTTGGAAATCTCCTGAAAATGCTGCACTTGGGTGGAACATCCTTGTTTCAGGAACACATTTCCAGTCAGAGACTCTTTTTGCTATTGATCAACTTGAAGAAAAGGTGGCCTTTGTTAGATGTTCATCTAATGGAGAGAACCTTTTTTATTACATCTAACAGCTTGGATTATGGGTAATATATGAACCCCTTTTTTATTACACCTAATGGCTTGGATTATGGGTAATATATGAACCCCTTTTTTATTACACCTAATGGCTTGGATTATGGGTAATATATGAACCCCTTTTTTATTACACCTAATGGCTTGGATTATGGGTAATATATGAGCCCCTAATTCAGATATTAAGGTAGGATATTATTAAGACTGTAAAATCTGTTGACTCAGAAACTTAATCACGATCATGAAATTTTATGAAGCAAGTCCGATGGCAGACTGTTCAGAATTACAGTTTATATGCTGTTTTTATGATCCATGATCCTGACACTTATCCTGAAAATGCAAGACTGACCTGACTTCTGTTTCAATGCTTACGTCCATAGCAATTTTTAGTAGCTTTTAAGTTTTTATGGTTGCGTACTATCCACAATTGTTGATTGTGTGATTTAATTTTGTTGTCAGGTCTGCCTTGGAGGAAGCTGAAAATAATGATTCATATTCATCTGTATGCCTGTCCACACCCTAGATTAACCTCTGTTATTTTTTTAATTCTCCTTTTATTTAAATACCATATAACTAACCTTCAGGTCTGGAATATAGCTTCGTTATACATCTATCACCATCTAGCTCAATAAGTCACTGTTAATCAAAGCTCTAGATAAGCTTCATGTACTTTAGAAGCTCACGTTTTCAAAAGTTTGTAAAATTATAGTTAAGATATTTTGTGTCATTTCCAATTGGAGGCAAGTCCTTTGAGCACATTCATGAACTAGTGACAACTTAATGTTGTTGTTGTTGGTTTGGCTTTCTTTGTTGGTTTAATGCCATTTTTAGTTGATGATAGGGTTCATAATAGGCAGTATATGGCAGCCAGAATATCTGGTTGACGAAGAACCCGGAATAATCCCGAGTAAAACCACCAATCCACAGGAAGCTACTGGCAAGCTTTCTCACATGCCCATGCTGACCAAGCCTGAGACTTGAACTCGTGCAGACAGAGGTGAGATGTTCTTCATCTGCAAAGGCGAGCACCTTAGACACCACTTGGCCAACTTGAACCCCGACTTGTATATTTTGTGGCATTACTCCAGGAGCAGTGGAAACATACTGCTTATGTAATATATTTGTACAGTACATGTGTATAAGGTATTAAGAAATGAGCACAGCCTGTCATATAATACAGATTTTCTTTGTATTTACAATTTTCCATCTAATCCCCCTCTCTCTCTCTCTCACACACACACACACACACATGTTGGGGTCTTCACACACACACATGCACAGACACACACATTTGTTGGGGTCTTGAATTAGATCTTGGTCTGAATTTTAGACTTGATCTTGTTAAGATGATAATCAGTTCAGTGTAAGCATCACTAACAGATTTGTGAAAAGCAGAGCTAGGGGTGGGTATAGGAATATGAAATTGTGAACTAAAATGTGGAGTCCAGTTTTTTCCTGTTCACATATGCTGACAAAATACTGATTTCACTGTTTGAGTTAACTATAGTGTAGGGAAAACCATAGAATTCCCTTGGTGCCTGTCTGTTGTGCAAATACACTGAATTTACTTAAGTAACTTGTACATATTGACTTCTGTTTTCCATGTTACTTGCCATGTTTATAAGATCATAATGAATGATGAAATAATACGCAAAAAGATGATGAATGTGAATGATGTGTTCTTTCTTGTTCTTTCCAGGATGTATTGTAATCAATTTGTAATGGAACTTTAATCTCACATTGCTAAAAATAAGTAATCATAATTTCCCAATGTCATTACTCCCTAGAGGGATTGTGGGTAACTTCTAAACAAAACCTTTGTACTCTGTTTTGAGGAGTCTGATTTAAATATTTTAGTGGTTATTGTGCCAGACTCACGACTTAAAGGATGCAGCTTCAATTCCTAACCAGATAAGGCCAGGTAGGCAGCAATGGTGTGGCCTTGGGCAAAATAATTTACCCCATTTGCCTGAAGAGCCTACTTCCTACTTGTGTTTCTGTGCTTCAAAACAACAAACCAAGCTCAATTAAATGTGAAATGAATTAAATGAATGATTAGATGTGAACTTTCCTTCATTGATACAAAAAATACTTTGTACATTTTGATCTTTTTATACCAGTTAAAATAAAAAAGAATTCAGCATTTAAATATCTCTTGCAGTATTTTCCTTTGTCCCTTGAAAATTTTTTATGTCTCAAGATTTAGGAATGAAAGGGACAGTACCCCTTGCCCATGGAATCCTGGATGAAACTGCCATTTGTAATCACATTTTCTTGGATTTGCTTACAGGAAATGAAAAAATTTTCCTTTACCTCCATCTTAGGTGGGAACTCAAAGTGCAAGTTTTTTTTTTTAAAGATTATCTGTACTTACTATTTACAATTTGATATAGTTTGTATGTGTTTTTGATTTGTTAAAGTAACCATTTGAATGAAAGTTTTAGTTTGTATCAAACCTTCTGTTTGTAAAATCTTTATATTATTGCAAGTGTTCTCCATCTTCAGTTGCAGTAAATGAGAGATGAAATAATCAACACTTAAAAAATGTTTTGGTGTCAACAAATATTCTGTATATTATCAGTACATTATAGTCTATAATCCAAGAATAAAAGTTTTGTTATTGGTGGTTTAGTTACGTGGTTCTCAAACTAGTGGGTCGGCCATGACCCATAGTTTGAAAACAAATAGATGTTACTGTATATATTTGCATGCAAGTCTGATCCAACTGCCAATTGCACAGACACAGATCCACTGTCGCATAATGTGCTGGCAGATCTAGGTCTGTGCAGTTTGTTAGAATTAATCAGTACAACAAACAACATGAACCATGATCTGTCAGCTCATTAAGTGATGGTAGATCAAGATCTGTGTTGTTTGCATTTAGACCAGACATGTATGCTTGTACATATGGTAATTTTTGAGAATTTTCAATGCATTAACCTTGATGTACACAGTCAGAAGTGTTCAGTTACATGTTGAATGCACTCAAAAGGCGTTATTATTTATTGCTGTTTATGTTATTGGGAAAATGTCAAAATATGCCACTGTCATCAAGGCATGAGACCCTAATGAACTGACAGGTCAACAAGTTTATTATTATTGTCATTATTTTTTAAAACAAAATTTCAAATGTTTAAGAAGAAGAGGAAGAATATGTTTTACATGCACCATACAGGTCAAACATGAAATTGAATTGATTCCAAGCAATAAATATTTTCAGAAAATCAATGTTTTAGCATGGTTACATTTCACAAATGTAATTTTTGTATATTTGACAAAAACATTTTTTATTGTGCCAGTTTATCGTATAGCTGCTGCTACAAATTTATATTTTTCATAAAAATTTAGCATCTTGTTAAAACGGTGCCATTTATTGCATATGAAAATTATTACTATTCAGTGAAGCACTGACCAGAGATCTGTTTCACACTGACCGGCTTAGAGGTGAATGCTTGTTCTTATAAACGACTGAGCTTGTCACACAGTTTGAAGGCGACATATTAACAAAGCCTCAGCCTTTATCATCTTTGATGTGGAACCAATTACCACATTATTATGGGGAAATTAGTTGTATCAGGTTTCACTGCTAGAAAGTCAAGGAGGGGTCTTAGGATTTTTTTCTTGTATGCTCAAATAGCATACCTGTGAGATGAGACTTGCATTTGTAGGAAATACCAGCATAATAGAGAAACAATGTCTCTCACTTCACTTGCTATACATAGGTATTGGCCAGTGAGTTTCCATACAGTTACTGTTCTTGTTGAACAACTTAAAAAACATTGACATCCCAACCCTGTAACAACATACACTTACTGGATGTGAAAAGATATGCAAATGACTTTGGGCACTGGGTCAGTTTTTATCCTCAGGGACTAAACCCTTGGGTCATAGCATAGAAACTATTGAGATTTTCACCCAGTAACTGTACACTTAAGTGGGCAAGAAAAAACAAATTTATTCATGCAGCAAAGATGGCCACAGGATCCATTCCCAACTCTCAGTAACTTGGCTGTTTCATAGTTTGGGAGCAATTGAGATCCCCATTCTATATATATACTCTTAATGGGCATGAAAAGACATTTTGTTTATATATGAAACCAAAATTCACTCCTGGATGATTCTTTCTCCTCAGGAACTTGACCCTAGGAGCACAGATTTTGGGAGTGGACAGGACAAAAATGAGAAGTATGGGGATATTGAGTTTTACAAACATTGTAGAAACACTATAGTGTATTGAGGATCTGACAACCAATATTTTACTATCTGTTGAAGTTTGCTTTGCTTGATTTGCAGGGTAGACGTGTGTGTATGTGTGCATGTGTGTGCATGCATGTGTGTGAGAGAGAGAGGGGGAGAGAGAGACCTACCCATGTCTGATGTATGCACTTACAACTGCCACCAGGGCCTATGATATTCATTTTACTTATCAGTATGATTTGATGCAAATTGTATAGACCATGATTTGTATTAAATTTGATATAAATTTGCAAATTATTTGGGCATTTTTACTAATGGATATCATCAATCCTCACTACCACCAAAGGTGTAGGGGGATATACTGGCAGTGGTCTGCATCCATCTGCTGATGAGCTGCAACATATGATTAGTTGACTGGGGGTTTTGTTTCTCAAGCTCCATATTTTACTTACAGAGATGTAGGCCTATTGATTTTGGGGATGCTAATCTCAAGCCCCATATGTTACTTACAGAGATGTAGGCCTATTGATTTTGGGGATGCTAATCTCAATCCTATTGATTTTGGGGATGCTAATTTCAAGCTCAAGGTCAGTGGACTTTAATAATGGGATTTTCCTTTTTGCATTGCAATTAAAGTTTCCTTGTTATAATTTTCATCAGACTTCATAGGTAGATTACACACGGGCAGGAATGGCACCATGTTAATTCTGAAGCCAAGAGGTGAAAGGTCAAGGGCACCAGAGCTAACATTGTAATTTTTTTTATTTCTGCTGAGCAGGTCAAGTTCATGGATCCAATTTTAATCAAGATTCGTAGGTAGTCTACAGTTTGGTAGAGGTTTCTTCCTATTTATTTTCATGCCCACTGGTTAGAAGTCAAGGTCACTGTAACGTTGTCTCCTAGGGTATTTTTGCTAATATCATAGGAGGATGTACAATTTAAAATGTTTAAAGAGATGGATATATAGCTCCAAGCTCCCAGTCAGCAATGCTGACGGCCTAGGTGGATAAAATATTTTCCAGCATCTGCAACAAGTTGAAGTAAACTAGTCGAAATATAATAAATTTAAAGGTTTAATTCCTGTAGAAATAGTCATGTAAAGTTTTGCAAACAATGGTTTTTCAGTTTTATTTGTCTTGTCTTGTCTATGTTTTGTATTTGCATTTGAAAAAGACTCATTAAGAGTCAAAAGCACTCAGGCTAGTTAGATACTAGTTTCGCACTGTTCGTTGTCAGTTTATTGCATTTATCTTAATCAATCCCTGACACACGTGATCCCTTGCTGGATCCAGTGCACTTGAGAGGACTGTTATTTGCCATATGATTTGTATTCTTTATTTATTGTAAAAAAAAAAAAGGGGCTTGTATCATTGCTTACAATTTACATATCAGTCATATACATACTGTACAAAACTACAAGGGAGGACACTTCTACCTTCTTGAGTGACCTGTTTAAGAATTGATGCTGATGCTTCAAACTACATTTCATGTAGCATAATAAATTTGGTACCGATGTTTAGCTCAAGAATTTGACTTTTATCCAAAATTTGACTTAACTATCATACCTTTAAGGAATGCCAGAACATTTTCCCAAGCTTTTGCTAGACATTGCCATGATTGTGCCCACTTAATATGTAAGTGCAACGCAATGAATGGAAATTTGCCTGCTCAGTGGTCAACCAAAAATCATGTACTGCACCTATATATTACTTATTTCCTTCACCCTTTTGTTTTTAAAATCAGTAGGCGAGTACAAACAAATTGGAAAGTATGTGAATACTATAGGTTGTTTGTTGTTGGCAAGTAGGTTTAACTCATCGTAGCTATAATATGGTTTGTGTTAATAGGTGCATGCATACTACTTGGTCTTACCTCCCTCCCCCCATACACAAACTTAAAAACCCCCCTCTCTGTGCATACATACTAAATGGATGGCCCCTAATCAGTACAGCAGGGTGGTCTGACAGCAATCAGTATTCTTGAGGTCCAACAGGGAGGTCCTGTAGCACAACATTATTCATGAGGTCCAACAGTGTGGTCCAGCAGTAATCAGTATTCTTGAAGTCCATCAGGGTGGTCCAGGAGTAATAAGTGTTCTTGAGGTTCAGTACCTGGTCTAGCAGCAATCAGTATTCATGAGGTCCAACAGGGTGGTCAAGCAGAATGATAATTAGTTTGCTGGTTATGTCCTTGAAAAAATATGTTTTTAGACTATTCTTGCATCATAAATTGAATGCATTGTCAGCACATTTTGTGGAAAGTAGGAAAGAAATTACTCACATTTAAAAAATTTAAATATCTTGTCATTGTTGTATTTAAAAATTTGAATATCTTGTCATTGTTGTATTGTAAAAATTTGAATATTTTGTCATGCTAATATAATTTGACTACAGAAGCTTTGTACAGACAGTTATTATTGAGACAAGCAGTGTACACCTATTTTGAGATTTTGTTTCATTTGTGGACACTTAATGTTAAAGTCATGGACTAGATTCATTCAAATTAACTTAGATATCCAGTGGAACAATTGACTCTTCAGAATATTTATATGAACCTCAGAATGCTTAAGGAGGTTTCAGATTTCTTTGTGGTTTAATGCCATTCTTTTAGTACTTGATGGCTATACATGGCAGCCAGTTTATCATGGTGGAGGAAGAACCCGGCAAAACTCAGAAGAACCACTGACCCATGGGAAGCTACTGGCAAACTTTCTCATGTACCCATGCTGACTGAGCTGAGACTCTAACCAAGATGGTAATAGGTTAGATATTGGTGATCTGCAAAGGTGAGTGCCTTAGACCACTTAGCCATCCAGGGCCCCATGCTCAAGGGAAAGTCAAGGGTTAGAAAACTACAGACTATTACTTAACGCCTATTGTGGGTTAAGCAGAGGTGACTTCCATCACTCTGGATCAGCTCTACAATTGCATGACAAATAGCATTTCTCAACTTGTTGCTGTCAAGTCATTTAATTGTTAAACAGGGTGACCATAAAGAGGAACTGATTGGTTGAAACATGTAATACAAGAGTTTTTAATAAATACTGTGTACCAGTCTTTAATTTCATCTCACTTGTTTCACTCTATAATTACTAACCATAACCCAAGGTTCCAGGATCAAAATTGTATAACAAGGCCATTAAGATATTTCATTTATTAGAGACTTCATTTTTTTTTTTTTTTACAGTAAAATGGAATTTGAATGCTTTTTAGCCGGTCTAGTCTCAATAGTAATAATGCCATGTTTAATAAAACCTACATTCATTAATTTTCCATTGTTTTGACTGGAGTCCTGGGGTTTTCCTTGTTCAATCAACTACAGTAGAACGATAACCTGTAGGGTTGAAATACTGCTATCTTATCAAACTAGGGGTCAGGCTATCTGCTTGAAATCAGAGACAAGTCTATAATTGTAGAAAAGAAAATAGCAATCACAAGACCTCCTGGGAACACAGAAATCTTTACAAATAAATATCTCCCTTGGGTTCAAGAATTCCTCTTCCCCCAACATACTTTAATACCACTTTGTATCTATAATTATTGGATTAGATTTATCAAATTAAGTCAGAAATGGCAGTATGGAAGCTTTGTTGTTTGTGACATATAATCTCTTCCACAACCCTCTACAAGCTTTGTTGGGGTTTATGGAGTGGAGTCTGACTAATTTGGCCCTTCGTGTTTTACATTTTTGTACCCCTTACCCATGGTATACAGTACAAGTTAAGTCCAACTGCAAGCTACAAAGATCTGTGTTTCTGCTGTTGCATAATGGTGTGGTAGATCTGGGTCTGTTCTGTTTGTTACTAGTGACTATTTAAAAAACAAAAACAGCATATATAGACCCAGATCTGATCAGTGCATTATGGACTTGACTTAAAAATAAGCACATGCAGTAACAGACTTGATGTGTGTAATATGAAATTGGAAAATTAATTGATACTTACCAAGTTGAAGTTTTTCATTGAACTTGCAGTACCATTAGGGATCACAGGAGATGATGGTCTCATGACTGGTCAGTCTTCAGAGAGGTCACAGGATGCAAAACGAGATAGGGAGGGTGTGTGGGCATGTGATACCTAGGGGTACTATAGGTTCAATCAAATTAT
The DNA here is from genome assembly GCA_016617855.1 of Megalonaias nervosa. Classification (NCBI taxonomy): domain Eukaryota; kingdom Metazoa; phylum Mollusca; class Bivalvia; order Unionida; family Unionidae; genus Megalonaias; species Megalonaias nervosa. The sequence continues at coordinate 25,533 of JAECUM010093886.1, read as the reverse complement.
CAACAGATTTCAACTTGGAATTATTTAATTTTCCAATGTCATTGAACCTTCCTTACCGGAGGGACCCCAGGAGATGTTTAGAGTGACAGAATCATAATAGGGTGAAGGCAAATCACTGTAAATCATTAGAATTAATTCCATTCAAATAAATTTAATAGCAATGGCTTGGAGCCGATTCAAACAGTTTTTCACTGAATATCATGTCAGATGTGATAGGTTTATGACAATATTTCTGAAAAAGTAGCACTAAAGAATGCCATTCTTGTACTATGTAGTGTGTTACATGTCTAGGCTCATACAAAAGTAACAAGAAAAGAGTGAAGACAACAAGCTTTGTAAAATTTAACAAAATAATTTATTTCCCTAGAAAAACAAGATAAAAATAAGAAAAAGGACTTGTGGTTTACAAATCAAATCCAAAATTAGTCCAAGAATTAAAAAATGTAAGTCCTATCAATAAAAAGTCCTAAGTGAATCACATTTCAAGTCCTGATGAAATTCAAGATGGAAGGCGAGGACGTCTTTGATAGTCAGCTTTGTCCTGATGTGTAAACAGTTCTTAGTTGAATCACAAAAAGAATAATATTCCAGTTTGGAATTCCAAATAATTTTCAATAAATGTCTTTGTCCAAGAATCAATTTAGGAGCACTTGTATTCCAGGGTAAATAAATTACTAATTCCAAAAATTAAAAAAATTCAATTCAAACTGGTCACAACAAAACATCTTTGAACTTCAAAGGTTTAAAGCACAACTGGCTAGTTCTTCTCAAGAAAACGTTTATACTGTAAGTTAAGACGCAAAACAGATTCCTGTATGAGGGTCACGAGGTCATCTTACCAGAACAACAGAGAAACATTTACATGCCTAACATCACATACTCTAGTATGGCCTTAGCTAAAATCAATGGTTCTTACTCTGGGAAAAATATTTTTTAAAAAAATTGTTTACCAGAACTCGATCTGATTTCTGAATCAAGGTCAGCAAATAGATACAATGTTTCAACTACTGGTTGTTTATCAGGTCAAACAGAACTGAACTGAATTTCTAAAAAAAAATATCAAACCCAGTAGACAAAGTTATCATTACAATAACATGTAATGGAATAAAATAAAAAATAAAAGTTTAAAACTAACAAACAAGTAATTAAATTACATATACATAACAAGTGTAAAATAGCAGTATTGATGGCAGAAGCTTACAAGGTGGATTTTAGCTACCTTGAAATAGTGTCCCTAGTAAGTGCCTGAAAAAGGGCCTGAAAACTAGCAAATAGTTTGATTTCATTATTCATAATACATGTACGTTTAGTCCTACCAAAATTTCTACAAAAGTGACTGTCCATAGTTGTCTGTCGGGTTCATAAGCTGCTATGTGAATTTCACTCCATGACTTTCAGATTGGTTAAGAACACATGTTATAAAGATAGGTTTGTTTTTATATACATGCAAATTCCTAAGATTTAAGAAATTAAGGGTTTGCCATCATTGGCAAGAAACAGTGCTGGAAGCAGAACCTATTTGTGTAAGGGAAATTTGAAAGAAAATTTACAAATCAGTGAAAGTGATTTAAAGTATCTTGGTACAATATCAACATCCCATGTGGTTGCATTTTTGGGTAAATTTGGTCTCTTGTTAAACACTGTCTCCTCAGCAATGGGTGTTGAAAATAATTTGAACCATCTGACAAAACTAGCACTGTGTGCTGATAGCAGATTTATAAGTACTTGAGTTGTACAGGGAACAAGTTTGGAATTTCTCCTTTTACACTGATCTGTGTAAACACCAACTGAATGTGTGGACAGGACCAAAGTAAAAAATTGGCCCAGACTTAACAAGGGAGTAGATTTCCAAATGCATGACATATAGTCAGCTTTTATTAATTTGTAGAAGTGGAGTGGGAATTGTTGGTAAATGTATTTTTCACTGACAGAAATGAGTACTTACAATGAGTACCTACCGCTGTGACAGTTGTTTTGCATCTGCAGAAAGTACCATTTGAAGGATTAGGTTTTTTGCTGATCTCCACTTCTTCACTCGGACTTCTAGAGAAGATTTTTCTTGCACGAGGAAATTGAACTATTTCTTCTGTTTTGAAGATAACACTGACATGCCTTCCAGTTAAGGTGAAGACTTGAAATAAGATGTTTTTAAAGCATTCATGTGGTGCAAAACAAAAGATGTAGTGACCAAGGATTCTGTATCTGATCAAATGGAGCAGTCTGAGATGGTCTGAAATGGTCTAAAACGTTGAATAAAATCACTGACAACTAGCATGGTTTGGAAGTATTTTTGTTATATTGTCATGCAAAACAAAGGATGTGGTGACCAAGATGAGCTGCACCTGACCAAATGGAGCAGCCTGAAATGACCAAAAAGGCTGAATAAAAATCACTGAGACCTAAGAGATAATACGTTTGTATCTTTTTATGTTGTCATGGATGAGAATAGCGCATGAACAGATGATAAGTCTATATGTCTGTTTGTAATCTGCATATTATATGTAAAACCAATATGTCAACACATATATAATGGCACCACCTACTACCGAGAGACCTTCTCAATATTAAAAGACCCTCAAGTTGATGAATGTATTGATAATGTATCTTAGACAGTGTATAGTGAATTGTATGGTTACATGGCAGAGGTGCACTATTTCACTCCAATCATATATACTCCCCTACACTGGCAGATCAGGGTCTGTATTGCTTTACTCCAAACAAACTGCAAAGTCCTAGATCTATCAGCACATTATGTGATGGCAGATCTGGATCTGTGCAGTTTGCAGTTGGGCTGAATTTATTAGTACATATACATGTATATGGTACATACTTTCATAGAGAAGATGTTGGGTTTGTGAGAGCATATTGTTTTCACAAAAAGATTATTGCTCACTGGGTCTGTGCCAATTAAGCAATCAAGGAAAATGTTAAACCCATGAAAAATATTGAATTCGCAGTACACCTCTCCTTCAGTAACATGTGCTTGGATAACATTGGAACCCGCTGACAACAAGGGGTCAGACATAGATCGCATTTTTTCCCTCTAGATAATACTGCCCCCCCCCCCCCAATTAGTGGCAGCACATAAATGCTAAGGTATATCAAGAAAAATTCATGTTAGTTCATGAGTGTTTCTGAATTAAGTGCCAACTGGGTTTTGAGCTCTGATTTGCTGAAGATTTTATTGACTTGCATTATATTATCACCTTAATTACGTTTTTATATCAGATCATTAAAGGGAGTTAAAAGGCATGCAATTCATTTCAGTTGACCACTTGAACACTGCTATAAATATCACCATGTAGGCAATGTAATTCAGGTATCTTGGTCATTTGTTTGGCCTGCAAATTTGCAAATGTGGTCAATGATAGCAAGAGAAGCAAAGTGTAAGGAGTGCTCTGTGCATGACAACCTTTGTTTCACAGATATGGTTCATTATGGAGAAGTATGTTCTAGAGTTTGTAGTGAACTTTACATTCCTGATTAGGCACTCAGAAGTTTACATAAATATGAGCTGAAATTTCACCATTATTTACAATGAAATTGCTGCATCAATATCTTTTTAAAAAAAACATTCAGTGTTGATGGTGATTGTCCCAGGAATTAAATATGCAGAGTTTTTGAAAAAAGGAAATCTTGTTTTGTTGTGAATCAACAATAAAACTGAAATATAAGCCACATTCACCTGTTAAAAGCATGGACATACTACAGTGTTTTCGGAGGTATGTGTATTGTGTCTTGAAACCTCTTGGGGTTTTAGTAGAAAAGTGGACACGATTGGGAAATGCTTTTTATTGACAATTATTCCCAAGGTGATATAGAACAAATATTTAACCATTTAACAGCCCCCCACCCACTTCTTGATGTCCAACAGGAATAGCATCACCTTACTAAATTTTCAGAGGTCCTTGGTAACTCATGCCCTTGCTTAAACTGCAGTGTGTGTTGTTGGACCCGGTTGTGTGTTAGTTACCTTGGGAGATGTGTATTAGGAACTCACCTCTCATGCATTTTCTTTACATGAAAAGACTTGTTGCATTTAGCAAAATATTTTGGAGAACACAAAATAGTCATACATAGTTGTATCACATGATTCAGATTTTGTGGAGCAAAGGAGATATTGATAAATGTCAAAATATTGATATATTCAATCAAACCATATTAGAGAAGGCATCTGTGTTATCAGGACAAACAATTTTAGGTAGATGAAAACATTACATGAGCGGATTTACTTAAAATACGAAAATTGGTCAGATATGATACTTGTTCTTAATGACTACATTCAGGTTTCATGTGGATAGATTCTTTTATTTTCTTTCCATTTTAGTAAAGTTCATGATTTCATGGATGGTCCTAATTTTTGATAAAACCAGAGTTATGGTGCTGGATAATAGGGTACCTCCATTTGGAGTCTTTACATAAGCTAAAGATGTGTGTGCATGTGTGTGTGTGTGTGTGTGCATGTGTGTCATATCATTAGATTATGCTTGGTCACTTCAACTTTCAATTTCCATCCTATACAGAGGTTAATACATGTATGTGGGTGTGTTTTTGGCCCATTAACATGGTCAGCTTGATCAGTGATGTTTAATAGCAGTTGTCTTGGCCTGTCAGTGTGTGTGTGTGTGTGTGATTTAGATTTTTAAGGTAGTTTTAACAATTTTTCAGTCATATCGCTACGATGTCGGCAGTGTGACAGTTTATAGTGATACCTAGCACTGGGGCATCATGCCGCAGACATGTGGTATGGTCATTTTGATCAGTGTAGTTCAGTAACTGTTGTTTGGCCCATTAACGTTGTCATCTTGATTAGGCTAAAAAAGGTGTGTGTTTCTGTTTAGCCGACCATCCCTATTTTTCGTTTCCACCCTTAGCACATTTCTCCTCCCAGGATTTACAGTTTATTTTTTTTTTTTAATAATTTTTCCCCAAATTAATTTGTGCATCTAGTTTAGCCCAGTACTTGATGCACTTAGTACATTATATATACTAAGAACATATATATAATGTTTATTAAAATAATGTACAAAAAATCCCTTCCTACCTACCTACATACCCTATTTTTAAAACCAGTGCATAGGAAATACACATACTAATTTTGGGCCTCAGTGCATATTCAGTAGCAGTTGAGTGCATGTTCAGTAGCAGATGTTTTGGCCCATTAACATGGTCAGCTTGATCAATGCAGTTCAGTAACTGAAATTTTCGCCCATTAACATAATCATCTTGATGAGTGCAGGTTAGTAGCAGTGCAGTTCAATAACTAGTTTTGGCCCAATAACATGGTCATCTTGATCAGTGCAGGTCAGTAGTGGTAGCTAATTTAGCATGATATTTGGTATTTCTGATTGATATTTGGTATTTCTGATGATGTTTGGTATTTCTGATTGATACTTGGTATTTCTAATGATGTTTGGTATTTCTGATTGATTTGCTTGCATGAAGTGATAAAAAAAAAAACTTCACAAGCTTATTTTATATTTTTAGGCGAAGAAAAGTGATGTCTCTTGCTTCGACGCCATTGTTACAGGATACATTCAATCACTGGATATAGCGCTGGATACAGGTAAATATTTTTTCTGTAATGCATTATTTGGAAAGTACAGCACATCCTTTGTTAATCCTGTCAGTCGAAGGTACTTGAAAAGATGTGTCCATATTTCTTGTAGTACTAGATGGAATAGAGAATATTGGGCATGACTCTCATTATTGATATAGTAGATGAATTTAGTCTAGCCTGCTTTGGTGTGCATATGTGTTGTTATGTATATTTGATCTGCATTGTTTGTAAAATAAAATAATAATTTCATTATATGCTGTTGTAACATTGTACTGTATGTTGGGCTTAACTTTGTCCAAAATAAAGTTTATTTCTACTTGACCTGAATTATTAATTTTTTTAATAAATTTTAATAGCTAAAATATTCTCAATGTGCATGGTTTTAATATCAGGATCATCTATAACAGAAGTAAATGTTTATTTGCGTGTGGGTCTAGAATTTTGGAATTCCCCTAAAATTTACCTGGTGTACCTGACATTGTCCAGGTTATATATTATAATTTTAGTAACAGACTTCCTAATAGTAACTAGCATTTTATTTTGTAAACATTAAGAACTTTATAGAAGTTTATTTCCCATTAGGTAATTTGTTTTTTTAGAAAATGTTTATGGTGACCTGAGGTCAAGTAGCGGACTATATAATCTTGTTCCTGGAAAGATTATTAATTCCTGCTTAAAATCTAGCAGAATCAATTTGTATTATTTTTGTGTCCTGAAGATCATTTGGGCTGAGATTTATTTCTTCAAATTGTTCAAGCGAATTTTCTCTGGAAATACAGAGTGCTCATAAAAAAAGTATTCTTGGACAGAGAAATTCACTGGGATTTTTATAGTGAATTCAAACCTGGAATTATATTACTGTGTTTCAACAAAAGACTGTTGGTACAACAACACAATACAGGCTGCCACAGGCACATCAACACCTTCAGTGTTGAACTTAATTTGGATTTCTACTAAAGTTTATTTAGAACTGTAAATTATTCAGACAACTGTCTGTAATTCCAGGATTGTTTTGGGATCTCATTTGCAATACCTTTTTTTTTTTTTCATTTTCACTTTGTATTCTAGGGAAATTAATTATTTGTTGAATTTGATGAAGCTTGTTGCTTTTCACTCTTTTCTGTTACTTATTTTTAGAGCATAGAGTTGTAACAGTGTGTGCTTGCATGCGTGCAGGCCTTAAAAAAAGTCTGAGAGTTTATCAGGTGGTTTATCTATATACAGTTTCTTCATGTAGCCCACATCAAAATATTTAAGATTTATTTCTTCAAATATTCCGCTTCACAAGCTGAAAATTGTCACACTTCACAAAATTATGCTTCACTGTCAGTATGCATTCCTGTCAAGGTTGACCATTCAGGAGGTCACTGTCAAGGTTGACCATTCAGGAGGTCACTGTCAAGGTTGACCATTCAGGAGGTGTGTACAAGCTGGGCATGTGTGTCCGATACACAATATGTACAGTATCACCTAATCACTCTTATTTGTTCTGTATAAGGGACACCACTGCCCAGTAGTGGGTTTGATCTTGAGTTTGTGGACTTTTCATTTCAAATATTTTGCCATGTATGAAGAACATGCTGATTATATAATATTTGAAGTTGTATATGAAATCTTCCATTCTGAAATGGGTGACTGCAGGGCAGTTTTGGCTGCCTTATCTTGCCTGTTATTACCCTTTATGCCAGTGTAACTGGGCAGCCAACAGTACAGAATACTTTTCTCAGATTGTATGAGAACATCATGTTTCTGTTATTGTTGTTATTGGGTGTAACGCCATTTTTCAGCACAAGATAGGCAATACATGGCGGCCAGTATAAATGGTGGAGGAAGAACCTGGAAAAACCCCGGAAAGAAATAATGACCCACGAGAAGCTACTGGCAAGCTTTTTCATGTACCCACATTGGCTGAGCCCGAGACTCGAACCCCACGCAGACAGGTAAGATGGCAGTGATTTGTAACAGTGAGTGCTTTAGACCACTCAGCCACTCAGGGCCCCTCATGTTTCTGTAATTTCTGGGATATTAATGGGTTGTCAGGTTTAAGATTCTGCAAGGCTTTCAATGTGGAGCAAAACTTCTTGCCAAGACTGCTGACAAAGTGATCCATTTGAGGAGGGTGTACACATTCATCCATCTGTATGTCTGTCCATACCCTAGATTAGCTCTGCATCAAATTCTTTTCTTTTTGTTAAATAAAAGGCAGGCACAACAAAAGGTGGGTGGGTCTCGTGTCCAAGTAAATGTCGGCAGTTGTAATTTATCTTTTGTTATCTTCTTTGATTAAAATCTTTCAATTATTCACCAAAAGTTCACATGATATACTTCATAATATGACAATTTAGAACAAAAGATGGACATTACATTGCTAGTTACTTTATTTGGGATTTGTAATTACCAAACCCCTGACATGATAAAGTTTTTAGAGCGCCAGCATGATGTAAGTAAGCATGGAACAGGTTTTATTGCAAAGTTTATCCTGTTGAATACACTGCAACAATGTGAAATCTTGTTGCAAACAAGAAGAGAAGGATGCAGGGGAAGTTTATGGGAGATTATCATTAAAAACAGTTTGGAATACTGGTACAAAAGATGAAAATCACAGAAAAGAATCTTGAAATATTGTATTTACTAGATATGAGAAATAAAATGAAATGAACAAAATAGATTAAACAAAATTTAAATAGAAAGCACATATTGTTATGATTCACAGTTATTAAAAATCTTAGCATTGTAAAATAAATGGTTTGTTGTGATATTTCTGTTATTGTGCAATGGCCAGAATGGTTTTATTTAGATATTTGAATCAGTATTGAATATCTTTCACTAGTTTCTATTAAATTTCAAATTCTTGTAAGATAAAGTTAACTAAAACGCTTCTCCCCCCCCCGATGAAAGTTCAAAAGAAAATTCTGCCACAGTCTAGGTTCATGAAGTGCTGGAGATAATGAATTAATCTATTTTTAAATCAGAACCATAAAATGCAAACCACTGTAGTAGCTAGGAAATGAAAAGTGTTTCTGAAAACATATTGATTTTCATGTCCATAATTGTTATTTATGCTCCTCCTGAAATACTACATACCATCTTTACATGCTTGTAAGTAGAAATCCAGCTGCAGACTGCATGGATTCAGATCTGCCATCACATAATGTGCTGGCAGATCTGGGACTGTATAGTTTGTCAGGAGTTATCAGTAAAACAAGGAACATGCACCCTGATCTGCCAGCACATTATGTGCCAGCAGATCAGGGTCTGTTGTTTGCAGCTGAAGTCACTTTATAAGGGAGTATATTTGTTGTCTAGTTATTAATAATGTCTAACAATTTCAGTCAGGTCTTGGTATTTTATGTAAATCATAATTGCATTTTTGTTGGCTTTGAAGGTTTGCAAATCGAGGCATTTTTATTTCATTGCTTACTAATTTAAGTGAAACATGCTAAATACAATGGCAGTATTAATGTATGGAATAATATGATGATATTCTTAAGTCTGGCAAATTCATTTGCTGTGATTTGAAGCATGTTTCATGATGGCATATCTACCATACTTACCTGTAATAGAAAAATTAACAGTTCCAAAAGGTTAGATGAACCCTTCGGGGTTTTAATCTAGGCCCCATTTTTTTAGCACAATAAAATTTGAAATGGTGTTTACAGACATTGGCATTGTTTTGTAAAAGGTGCACAGGAAATTACTGTTTGAATCATGTCCAAGTTTGTACTTGGTGTGGCTAGTCATCAAGGTGTCAAGGTGCCTGATCATAACACTTGAACCATGCAGCAAGATTCTCATTGATCAGGATTACATTATGTTTTGACAGATTCCTCATGAGCAAATTATAGTGAATTAAAGAATAGCAAACTGAATTTTTAGGTCATTAAAGGTTATAATGACTGATAGTGTGATATAAGCAGAATTATCATGTATTTATCAACTGTATGAAATAACTGAACTGAAATTTATGACGGTGGGTGTCAATATCATACCACTATGGGGATGGATTGCTGGGCCATTTAGGTGTAAAGATTGCAGTAGAAAATACTGCTAATAATCCCAAATGTAATGGTTGACTTAGAAATGACTTATATGGTGGGGAAAAAAAGGCTTTATTTCTTGTCATTTGTGTAGCAATTTAAAAAAAAAAAACCAACCTATGATGGAGTTATTCGTAGACAGTAAGTTATTTCAGTTCTTGTATGTAGAAATTTTTATCTTTAATACTTGTGAGAATTGTAAAATTTCACAATAATTTAATATGAAATAGAGATACTGTATGAAATTAATGTATTTGAAAAAATTAATACAAACTAACTGTGGCGCTTCAAACTGCAAGAAATAATCATTTACAAAATAATAGGCACCTCCCCCTGAAAAAGAGACGGGACCCAGAAATTCATCCCAGGGTTATCTAAGATCTTCGAAAGCCAGAAAACACCAACCTTTATTCTGTAAGTTGATAAACTAAATAAAGTTGACTATTATCATCAAATTCCCAAACTAGGTAATGGTACATTATGCAGTTGGAAAGAATATTCCTCAACACTTCCATCAATGGTAATTATCATAAAAGAAAATTGAAAATCAAGAAAACATTACAAACCAGGCTTAAGAAAAATAAGGAAAATATGAGGTAATACTGTTGTGTGATAAGTATGACCCTTCCCTGCTTTCTACCCCCAATTCTAGGCATGGCTGAATGATGGCTGAATCTGCCATTGCCACTCTGCCATTGTACAAGTTTTATTTGATACAAATTGTTGTGACTTTCTGGAATGTTTTAAGCCGTCAACAAAATTAGCTTTTGTAATTTTGAAAGAAAAGAACTTTATAGGTTGATATTTGTAGTCTTTATGTAAACAGGAGAAAAAAATTCAATATTTGTCACATATTCATAGCCATATGTGACATTGTAGTGTATTTTTTATTGTCACTACAAATAATAATTCAACAGATGGCTTTAATTGCAAGGAAATATTTATATTTTATCTTATCATTTACAGAAATATACACTTGAAGAAGATTACAGGGTATGATATCTGAAGGTCAAGATTGTATAGAAATGGATCTAGATAAAATTTCATGTGGGTGTTGTGTTAGAAAAAAGTGGCTAGGAACACCTTGATTTGATTCTATAGGATCTCTTTGAACTATGCAGAATTTGAAATGTCAAATTAACAAGTCATAATTGTTCAGGTGGTTTTTTGAGAACATATCCATGTTGCAATGAAAGGGAGGAATTGATTTGATCTTCCGCATGGCAGCTGTTGGTTGGGTCCACAAGCAAGCGAGCTGATAGGAAATGAAAACATGCATTCAGTGCTGACAAATAAACATACCAGCAATGACAGAAGCGTGGTCTCACCTACCATCCCAACAGGTATCGACCCAGATAGAGGTGGGATTATATTACTTGGTATTACCTGGCCAGCAGTATTATTTGTACCTTTAGGATGTTCAGGTGGAGAACTGTAATGAATGGATAAACTTACTTGTGCCTCTGTTACAGGATATATCTTACATGGCCACTTTTGAGAACAACGTAAATAGTGGAGGGTGGATTATATCAGCTCCATAGGGATACGAAATACTTAAATGACTGTTCAGAAGAGGATATAAAAGTGATCACTTTCTGTTTTATTTAAATTTGTGTCCTTTTACCTGTGATATTCCTGTCACACTTGTGGATTAATCTGGTGTGATACATTTGTATGAAGGGCTTGGAATCTACATGAATTTGGTGATTTTATACTGTTGTGCTAAAACTGTGTTATTTCCCATTTGGATATACTCGTATTTTGACATTACTCTTTTTCTTATGAATTTATGTTTTTTGTTACCTGGATTACTTTTTAATAATAATCTGAATATTCTTAAGCAAAGTGGATTATCATCTTGATGTTTTTTAGAATACTGGTAAGTATATAATTTTATGAAGAGTTTTAACATTTTGTGTTTGTGTGTGTCTGTGTGTGTATCAGACTCGTAATCTAAGGGTCACAGTTTGATACCTGCCCATATCACATTTCCCCAGTACGATATAGCCAGTCAAAGTGCCATTCAAACTTACAAAAGCTGTGTAGATTACTTATGTACATTAACAATAGATGAGACCTTTGTTTTAAAATAAATACAGAATATTTCAAGTTTTATCTTGAGACATACTTAAATGTGGCAACATATTATAGTATATAGAATAACCTAGCTGTTCAAATTGTGTCAAATGTGGCTACATGATAGTATATAGAAAACCTAGCTGTTCCAGTTGTGTCAAATGTGGCTACATGATAGTATATAGAAAACCTAGCTGTTCCGGTTGTGTCAAATGTGGCTACATATAGTGTATAGAATAACCTTGCTATTCCAGTAATGGCACATGTGGCTGCAAAAGATAGTATAGATAATAACCTATTTGACAGTGCAGCTGCTTTTTGGGTCATGTGACACTTGCCTTCTCCCATTTTTAGGGAGGCTGTATTTTCACCACATATTGTTGCAGCCAGTATACTGTTTTTTGGACTGCATTAATGTTTAATGTAGCCAGGTTGCATCTGGAAAAAAATAGTGGTAGAGCATAAAAACGGGTAAAATGTTTGCAAACAAACTAATAGATTGCAAGACCATTAATTGCAACACTTACATGAAAATGGATAAATCTAAAATAGTTAGAATCACATTTACTTACCTCCAATGCACATCAGACTTAAGAGGGCATTGTACTACACATAATGTAATTTACTTACTCATCTGCCATCTTTGTGGCAAATCAAATGTAGGTGAGACTAAAAGGGAATTCCAGGTGAGAATAAAAGAACACCTCAGGGATATACATGATAAGGGGACCCCACTGTCTAAACACTGTAATGAACCTAATCACAACATAAACTGTGTTCAGTATCAGACAATAGAAGTCATACAAACTGGTCAGGAGCTCTCTAGTAGCAACATTATTCAGAAAGATAGAGAACTTTATTGGATACACCAATTACATACTCTACAGCCAGCAGGGACCAGCATCTGTTTAAATTGTAGTCCAGGCTTTTGAAATTAGTTCACAACCAAGTAGTTCCAGTCATGTAAAATGTGTCTACTGATGACAGTATTGATAATAAGCTAGTTGTTCCAGTTGTGTAAAATATGTCAAATTTAGATTTCTTTTACAAATCAGATTAAGAGTACTTTTTTCAAGCGATATGAGGGTCACATTTTGTTCTTCAAAAACACAGCCCTTGGAAAAGTAAATACTTTGTCCATTACAATACTGATTTCTAACTTCAGCAACATCATTATGATGATGATGGTTATAATGATGATGATAATGATGATGGTAACAAAATCACATAGTAATTATATTGTGCTGATTACTGTGGACTCGATACTTTTGCAGCATCATGGTCAGGTTTACTGTCAACTATATTGATTATTGACTTGTACCTCTGAGGGATACCCATGTGTAAGGCAATAATGTTACAGCAACTTTCACATGAAACAGTTCTGATAATTTGTGTCATGTTTTATTTGAAAGACATCAGAAATATGATTTGCTTGGTTTATCATATGTAATTAAATACACTAGATAGATGAAGCAGTATTTTATTATTTCTCTTTTCACTTTATTTCTACTTTCTCTCCCATTAAGTTAATGTAGGACAGTGTAAATACCTATAAAGCAGGGGTCTCAAACTCAAACCACCCTGAGGGCCTCATGAGGGCATTTTCGATGGCCCAAGGGCAACACCACCTTTGTTATCTCTCATAACACCTTTTGATGCCAATCATTTTGGAGGCCACAATATACGGCTTGGCAGCCCGCGGGCTTTATGTTTGAGACCCCTGCTATAAAGTGACTTGCTATGCCCTGTTGATAAACTGCAATGAAAACTACACTGAATTAATATTTCATTAATTTATTGTGATGTACATTTTAATGAAAACTACACTAAATATTTATTTTTTTAGACCGCTCCGGTGGCCTAGTGGTTAGAGCGTCCGCCTTGGATGCGGGAGGTCGTGGGTTCGATCCCCGGCCGAGTCATACCAAAGACTTACAAAAATGGTACTAACAGCTGCCTCGCTTGGCACTCAGCATTAAGAGGTTAGTGTTAGGACTGGTCGGCCTGGTGTCAGGATAATGTGACTGGGTGGGACGTCATGCTACATGTCTGCGGCATGATGTCCCAGTGCTAGACATCACTATAAACTGCCACACTGCAGACATCGTAGCGATATGACTGAAAAATTGTTAAAGCTACATTAAAAATCAAACACACAACAACAACACTGAATATTTCATTTATGAATTTATTGTGCTCTACACTGAATTAATATTTCATAAATGAATTTATTGTGTTGTCAAAGTAACTGCATAAATAGTTGCCATAAATTTCTTATCAAGATAAAGAATAAGATCAAAGAGTTAATAAAACTTGAATTAGTTAGTAATCTGGTTTTTTTTCTTTCTTTTTTCAACCCATTTTTAGGCATATTATTGTCAGTAGATGACTCCCTCAAGTAAGAGTTTTTAATTGACATTAGATAACTCCCTCAAGTAAGAGTTTTTAATTGACATTAGTTAACTCCCTCACATATTAATTTTTAATTGACATTAGATAACTCCCACAAGTAAGAGTTTTTAATTGACATTAGATGACTCCAACAAGTAATAGTTTTTATTGACACTTGATAACTCTTTCAAGTTAGAATTTTTGACAGTAGATAACTCCTTCAAGAGCTTTTTTAATGACAATATATAACTCCCTCGTGTAAGAGTTTTTAATTGACATTAGATAACTCCAACAAGTAATAGTGTTTATTGACAGTTGATAACTCTTTCAAGTTAGAATTTTTGACAGTAGATAACTTCCTCAAGAGTTTTTTAATGACAGTAGATAACTCCACAGGTAGAAGTTTTTAATTGACATTAGATAACTCCAACAATAGTTTTTATTGACAGTTGATGACTCTTTCAAGTTAGAATTTTTGACAGTAGATAACTCCCACAAGTGAGTTTTTTTTTAAATGATGTTATGTGTCTAGGCTCGTACAAAGTAACAAAGAAAAGAGTGAAGCCAACAAGCTTTGTAAAATTTAACAAAATAATTTATTTCCCTAGAAAACAAGGTAAAAATATGAAAAAGACTTACAGTTTATGAATCTAATCCAAAAATTAATCCTGAAATTTAAAAATATAAGTCCTATCACTAAAAAGTTCTAAATGAATCAAAGTTTGAATCCCGATGAAGTTCCAAGATGGAAGGCGATGACGTCCTCTGTAACCTTTTTGTGTTGATGTGTCAACAGTTTCTTGTTGAATTTTATGAATCGAGAATAATATTCTGGCTTTAGAATTCTGAATAATTTCCAATAAATGTCTTTGTTCAAGAATTTTGATGAAGACAAGTATTTTCCAGGGTGAATAAATTATTTTAAATAAAAAACTCTTAACTCGAACTGGTCACAACACAAAATATCTCTGAGCTCCGAAGGTATTAATTTACGACTGACTAAATCCACTATAAAATATCTGTTTTAACCCTTAATTTTAGATCATATGGTGGGGACATATGGTCACTTAGTCCGAACAGCGCAGTAAAATAATATGTCAATTAGCACATAGGCTATTTACAAGTTTGATTGTACTGAACGAATCTTACTATAAGATTCAATAATAAAAAGTTGTTTACAAGTTAGAGCTAACACGCAAGCCAAGTATGACCTTGATTATGACCAATGATTTTAACTCTGTGTTTACCAATTCAGAATCAAGGTCAGGAACTAGGTCAGCTAAAAATATAATGTAGCAACACTACTGCGTTTTAATCAGGCAAAAAAGAACTGAACTGAATTTTCTGGAAAAAATGTCAGTTCCAGTGAATAAAGTTATCACTACAATAACATGTAATGAAATAAAAATAAAATAACAAATTTAAAACTAACACAAAAGTAATTAAATTACATATACGTAACAATGATAATAGATAACTCCCTCATGTAAGAGTTTTTAATTGACAGTGGATAACTCCCTCAAGTAATAGTTTTTAAATGACAGTAGACAACTCCCACAACCACAAGAGTTTTTAATTAACATGGTGTTGGTTAATATGAAGAAATGTATTGATTAGTTTTGAAGACTTGGTGTTGGTTAGTTGGAAGACATGGTGTTTGTTAGTATGAAGACATGGTGCTGGTTGGTTGGAAGACTTGGTGCTTGTTAGTATGAAGACATGGTGTTGGTTAATATGACGAAATGGTGTTCTTTTGTTTGAGGACTTGGTGTTGGTTAGTATGAAGATATTGTGTTGGTTAGTGTGAAGACATGTTGGTTACTATGATGACATGTTGGTTAGTATGAAGACATTGTGTTGGTTAATATGAAGAAATGGTGTTGTTTGTTTGAAGACATGGTGTTAGTATGAACAAATGGTGCTTGTTTGTATGAAGACTCGGTACTTGTTAGTATGAAGACATGTTGGTTAGTATGAAGACATGGTGTTAGTATGAAGAAATGGTGCTTGTTAGTATGAAGACATGGTGTTGGTTAATATGAAGACATGGTGCTTGTTAGTATGAAGACATGGTGTTGGTTAGTTTGAAGACTTGGTGCTTGTTAGTATGAAGACATGGTGTTGGTTAATATGAAGAAATGGTGTTGGTTTGTTTGAGGACTTGGTGTGGGTTAATATGAAGACATTATGTTGGTTAGTGTGAAGACATTACGTTGGTTACTATGACAACATTGTGTTGGTTGCTATGAAGACATGGTGTTTGTTGTTTGAAGACATGGTATTGACTAGTATGAACTGATAATTAAGGTAAAATGATGCTTGATTAATTGAAGTACTGTAGTTTATATGTGTTTTAACATTGAATGGTTTCCTTGTTGAGAGACTGTATTCATATGTCAATAATTTCTATCTAGAATGACAAAATAATGAAGATAACTACTTTGAATATTGAGGATTATTATTAATTTATATATTTTTATCTTTGTTAAGGTATGTGTTTTCATTGTTTGTATGAAATTGTGTTTAAGATGTGATTATTGCTCTAGAAAGATATTTACAAGATTTCATTCATATCATTTTAACAGAATACACATTTGAGTCTTCATTTATACCAAGAATGAATTTTGTACTTGACCAACAACTATATGATTGTAGGACTCTAAAAATTGTATATAAAAAAAAGACTTTTGAATTATGTTTTATTATCGGATAACCCATTCCTTGAGCATCAGATAAAGTCTTTATATATGCTATGTTTTGTGTGAATTATATCTTGCTGGATATCGTATATCAGAGTACACAAACTGCTTTTAAATTTGTCATCCTTGTACAGCAAATGTGAAAGGTTAAAAGGATAATAAGTTTCAATACCATGAAGGAAAATTATCCCTGCTGAAAAATCTCTACAGATATTCTTGTCAGTTCTTATCATGGCCAGAACTTAATTGTGGTGGTAGTTTTATTGGTTCTCAATAGAAGAATTACTTCCACATTGGTTCTTTTTGCCAGTCCTTTGAAACTAATTTGTCCTAATTTGCTCAGTTTGGGACACTTAAGCACACATATTGTGCTAGCATGAAAATAGGGCAAGATAATTTTGTGGATATTTATCATCAAAACTGGTAGATGTATTTGTAATGTGGCTTCCATCATTAAACTGTTAGTTGTATGTATTTGTAATGTGGCCTTCATCATTCATTGGTTGTTGTACGTTTTTGTAATGTGGTTTTCATCATTAAATTGGTGGTAGGGAGTATTTGTAATGTGGCTTCCATCATTAAACTGGTTGTTAAAAGTACAGGTAAAACCTGTTATAATGTGATTCATTATAACGCGATTCCGCTTATAACATCATGGCAGCATAGCTCCCATTTTTTAATTAAGGTGGCCTCTCTTTTTAAGATCCTAAATACATGCTCTTGGAAAAGCTGATTATTTGTGTCCTGAGCTGATTTTTAGTCACAGCACTGCGTTTAATGTTGCCTTATCTTCACTGTGCACCGTTTCTGCCATATTGGCAGGTATACAATTCAAAACTATAGTATATTTGATTTCTGATGAAACCCGGTGAACAAAACAAACAATATATGATCGACTGGTTATTTAAAACTGATGACATTGAAATGTCAATGCCCATTTTCTATGGTGAAGTTTTTGGCAAAAGTTAATGCGATCCCACTTACATCGTAATGTTATTCTTTTGGATCCCGAACAATGTGTTATAACAGGTTTTACCTGTATTTGTAATGTAGTTTCCATCATTAAACTGGTAGTTGTATGTATTTGTAATGTGACCTTCATCATTCAGTGGTTGTTATAAATATTTGTAATGTGGCTTCCTTCATTAAATTGGTAGTTTTTGAGTATTTGAAATGTGGCTTCCATCATTAAACTGGTAGTTCTGAATATTTGTAATGTGGCTTCCATCATTAAACTGGTAGTTGAGAGTATTTGTAATGTGGCATCCATTATTAACCTGGCAGTAGTATGTATTTGTAAAGTGGCCACCATCATTCAGTGGTTGTTGTAAGCATTTTTAATGTGGCTTCCATCATTAAATTGGTGGTAGGGAGTATTTGTAATGTGGCTTCCATCATTAAACTGGTAGTTGGGAGTATTCATAATGTGGCTTCCATCATTAAACTGGTAGTTGTTAGTATTTTTAATGTGGCTTCCAGCATTAAACTGGTAGTTGTTAGTATTTGTAATGTGGCTTCCAGCATTAAACTGGTAGTAGGGATTATTTGTAATGTGGCTTCCATCATTTCATGTAGTATGGAGCTAATAGTAACATTCCAGTTACTGAAGAAATACACATTTCAGGTTTTACTATTAGAAACTTAGTACTTAAAGCACTGAAGGGGCTTACTTGAAGGAATCATGGGAGACTGATGGGTGCAGATCTCTGAAATTTGTATTATATCAAGTTTTCAAAGGGTCACTTGTTTAACAGTTCATTCACAGAGCAAGAGCTGTCAGAAGACCTCATTAAAAGCTCCTCATTTGTACAACTGTAGTTGTAGAATATTATTGTTAATAATAATAATAGTAATAACAATAATAACAATAACTTTATTTAAAAGAAGTTCAGTTTGGTCAAATGATCAATATTCCTTGAGGCGTTCTACAGTTACATTGGTAGGAGTACATATAATTAACCCATCTGTGTTGCATATAAATCCCATATTTACTTTACTTCATCCATCAATACATGTATGTACAAGTTACAGTTTGGAAAATGTGCATCACTGACATGTTTAATTGTTTATTTATATTTAACATAAGGCCAACCTTATTCTCATGCATTTATTAGTTGGCATGTATTGTCTGCAGCATTAAAAACACATTCCTGAACAAAGTGAGAAGTTCCAAACATTGATAATTCATAGGAATACTGCCTATGACATTGCACTGTCACATTATCAGTGTTCACAGAAATACTGCCTGTTAGCTCACTGTCACATCAGTGTTCACAGGGATACTGCCCGTTACATCTCACTGTCACATTATTAGTGTTCACATGAATACTGCCTGTTATATCTCACTGTCACATCACTGTTCACAAAATACTGTCCATTACATCTTACTGTTACATCAATGTTCACAGAAAAACTTCTGTTACATTTCACTGTCATATTATCAGTGTTCACAGGAATCCTGCCACTGTTACATCTCACTGTTATATTATCACTGTTAAAGCAACTACATTTTTTGTCTCACCTGCATTAGCAGATGATGAGAAAAAGGAATCGCTTTTCAGGCTTTAAGGTGGTAGCAACCAGCCTATGATTCTCTGTTCAGGTTTTTACAAGTCAGATAGAAAACTCAAGCAGGATATAACCTTGTTCAGAAACCGTGTTTATCAACACTTATTTTTAGCCAGAATAGTCAGATCATTGAAATGCCATTAAAATAGCACAACATTCATGACCTCATAGAAAAATTCATAAAAATTATCACTTTACATTGGGCTAAGAAATATTGCATCGACTCTTGATCTTTGCAGTATTAAGTCAAGGTCAAGGAAGGTTTTGGGTTACATGAAAATCGTTTAACTTTTCTGTGTCATGTTAATTTTATGTCAAA
Organism: Megalonaias nervosa; assembly: GCA_016617855.1. Classification (NCBI taxonomy): domain Eukaryota; kingdom Metazoa; phylum Mollusca; class Bivalvia; order Unionida; family Unionidae; genus Megalonaias; species Megalonaias nervosa. The sequence continues at coordinate 5,883 of JAECUM010093886.1, read as the reverse complement.
ATCACCTTGTGCATTGGAACTGATGTAATAGTTTCTGCTCCAAAATTTGTTCACGAAATACCATATTGGATTTAAAATTTGGATTAATAAGCACACATCCATCTTTTAGTAAATCACCTTAAAATTGGATTACTAATCCTATGTACCTCGATTCTAGCATACCTTGTGGAAGGGAACTGGCTGCCAGAATCTGCATAAAATATTATGCTTTTCTAGGAATTTTGCATCTCACAGTCTCGTTACCTTTTAACTTTGTTGCTTAAATAAGTCTGTGTTTGGGGAAGGAAGGCATGGAGTGTTCCCATCATAAATTTAATTCTTCTGTTATGTATATACACATTATGGGGAAATTGTTTATGACATCTTTAGTGTGCACATTTATGATGAGCTTGCCAGATTATCTAATTAAGAAGTTTTCAGTCATTTAGTGTAGATTATCTAATTAAGAGGTTTTCAGTCATTTTATGTAGACTATCTAATTAAGAAGTTTCAAATCATTTTGTGCAGATAATCTAATTAAGAAGTTTTCAATCAATTAGTGCATATTATCTAATTAAGAAATTTTCAATCATTTTAGTGCAGATAATCTAATTAAGAAGGTCTCAGTCATTTCGTGTAGATTATCTAATTAAGAAGTTTTCAATCATTTAGTATATGTATTATGATAAATATGGTAAATTGTACATATTGCTGGCCGCTTCATTAATGTTACCCCCCCCCCATCCCAGTCCTGTCTACATTGTTATGGAGCAACCCAAATACAAAAGCATTCTGGTGCCCCTGTTTTATCAACATTCTTCGAAGTAATTATTCATTTGATGAAGCAGTTCTCCAGTCACCAGCAAGAGGTGAGAAGTAGGATATATTTTGTTTACATTTAATGGTGGATTTGTGCTGCTTGTAAATGTAACTTAATACTTCCATACACAGCAAATAGAACTAAGAATGCATTGCAGATGCACTTTGACACTTGGGTACATTTGTCAATCCAGTCAGGATTCTAATATTAGACCAGAAGTGGTAGATTGCTATATTGTTTGTGTTAGACATGAAGTGTAAATGTAAATAAATTCCACTGCAGTCATTACTTATTCTAAAGTTAACACATGTGACAGGGTAGGTTCTTAGTTTATTTTTTTTGTTATTTTAATTACACTTATAACTATTGTTTTGGCGTAATTGTTTATTAATTATGCAGAGGATATGCAAGTTAAGTGCCTCTTCCATGGAGACCCCAAGGCAGCTAACTGTATGAGCCAATATAGAACCCATGACACCTGGATTGCAAAGCCAATGCTCTTCCAATGGAACTGCAGGGGTTTTGCATGTATACAAATATAGTTACCCTCTATGGCATGTGTAAAAATGAACTGTGAATAATGAAAAATGAATACGTGCCTTTTTGTTAGGGAATGTTTATTGCCCTGATGCCCCTAATGCCATCTTTGTTAGGGAAAGTTTATTGCCCTGATGCCTCTAATGCCTCTTTGTTAAGGAATGTTTATTATCCTGATGCCCCTAATGCCTCTTTGTTAGGGAATGTTTATTGCCCTGGTACCCCTAATGCCTCTGTGTTAGGGAATGTTTATTGCCCTGATGCCCCTAATGCCATCTTTGTTAGGAAATGTTTATTGCCCTGATGCCCTTAATGCCTCTGTGTTAGGGAATGTTTATTGCCCTGGTGCCCCTAATGCCTCTGTGTTAGGGAATGTTTATTGCCCTGATGCCCCTAATGCCATCTTTGTTAGGAAATGTTTATTGCCCTGATGCCCTTAATGCCTTTGTGTTAGGAAATGTTTATTGCCCTGATGCCCCTAATGCCTCTATGCTAGGGAATGTTTATTGCCCTGATGCCCCTAATGCCTCTGTGTTAGGGAATGTTTATTGCCCTGATGCCCTAATGCCTCTGTGTTAGGGAATGTTTATTGCCCTGATGCCCTAATGCCTCTGTGTTATGGAATGTTTATTGCCCTGATGCCCCTAATGCCTCTGTGTTAGGGAATGTTTATTGCCCTGATGCCCTAATGCCTCTGTGTTAGGGAATGTTTATTGCCCTGATGCCCTAATGCCTCTGTGTTAGGGAATGTTTGTTGCCCTGATGCCCTTAATGCCTCTGTGTTAGGGAATGTTTATTGCCCTGATGCCGCTAATGCCTCTATATTTTAATGGAGAAAGGATATGATGATCAACAGGATGTTGATGATACTGTTTGACAACTTGAAAGTCAGATGTTAAGGGGTAAGAGTACATAATCAACAGGACAACAATGGCACTGTATAACATCCTGCAAGTCAAAAGCAAAGGGATGCTATACCTACTCTTGTAAAATGTACCACCTCATCCACTTTCATCAAAATTTGTTAATGTAGTTTTGTGTTACAATCTTGATTTGATGTTGATGCAGTCTGCCTTTAATATCAGTAATACGAGACTTGTTGCTATTGCATAGCTGGTACTTTTCCAGGAGGAGAATAACCTGACCTTTTGAAGGTTCCAGAATGCTGGATTGCCCTGGGACACCCAGCACATTCTTGCCAATATGTACTGCCATTTATTCTTTTCACAGTCACATGGCTATAATGTCTACATTGTTTACATCAAATATTTGTTATCACTTTGTTTGTCAGCAAGTGAATTTCACATTTCTCTTGACTGCATATTCTTTATAAACATTAGGACTATACTCCTGATTAAGTTTTTTATTTCTTTTAATTTAAGATTATTTTTACCCCTTACACAGGCCATTAGTGATTCCAATTTGGCTGTGCTTTTTTCTAGCTATGGGTACCAGTAGGTATTTTGTTTACATTTTCATATCCTTGAATTTATGCACTAGTCTTTTATCCAAACTATTGTTCATTATGAACATTTTATTCACATTACCTGTTATGGTGAATTGTGTTATTTGTACACACACTAAGCAAGTTCCAAACCAATTTTTACCTTCATCAACAAAGGTTCTTTTTCAGTACATGTATTACCGGTAGTTTCGAATATCATTCATTGACTTTTTCCAACATTACTAGCAATAGTAACTTTCTGTTTCTTTTGCTAATTCACTAGTCCCTAGATTTTGTTTAAGTCCGGTTGTGTGCTTATCTTTATTGAGCTAGCATTCCTTCCTTTTCTTTTGCATTAAAACTTTTGAAAACACTCATGTAAGGTGACTTCTTGCAGAAATTATTAGATTGGTGTAGACTTAATTCACGAATTACCTGTTGTGTACATCTTGTTGAATAGAATTCTATTTTTATATAAAAATCTTCTTTTCAGCTTCCTTTTACAGGAACTTTGTCTAAGCAGGGTGTGGTATTTTTTTTCTGCCTCAATTAGAAATACCAGAAGACCTGGTGATCGGGTGGTCTCCAGTGATCTTCAGGGTGCCTATATTTGCATCCCCTATCTTTTCTCCACACAGGAAGTATTTGCGTGGATGGAGAGATCTTCCAATTTCAAGCTCTGCCATTCAGATTAGCCAACACACTCAGAGCTTTTACCAGGGTGATAGGAGTAGTTATAGCACATTTAAGGTCACTAGGTATCCAAACCCTTCAATATTTCGATGAATGGTTGATTGACAATGGTTGTCTCAAGTCCCTCAGATTTCTCACTGTTGGTAGATGGTGAAAAGGTTGGGCCTTCTGCCAAACTTGGAGAAATCAGAGCTCACTCCATCTCCAGACTGTGTCTACATGGAGATAACAAATTTCCTCATAAAAAGTGGATTAGACTTGTGTCCCTTAGAAGGGAGTAGACAAGATCTTGTCACTGTTGGAAGTGCTGAGAGTAAAGACCACGTTGTTAGCTCGTCTTTTTCTTGACCTGCTGGAGACCTTGGACTCCACAGTGGACCTGATTCAAGTAGGTAAACTGCACTTGAATCCTCTTTGGTTTCTCCTTATGGTCTCATGGAAAGCACACAGAGACCCCATGAATACTCTAGGATGAGATTTTCATTGTTATCTGATTTGATGGACATTTCAGGACCGGTATCAAACTATAGTCCCCATGCACCACTGAACTCAACTCCTACTTGTTCGCAGATGCATCAGATTCAGTGTGGAGTGTTCATCTAGAGCTGGAATTACACATTCTTTAGGGTTTATATTCCTGAAAAGAATCTACCCTTCAGATCAGGAATTTGGAAATGAGGACAGTGTTCTTAGCCCTTTGGGTCCATCCACAAAATAAGAGTTTGCTGCATGATGGTTTTCTTAGACAACATGGTGGTGGTATTGTACTAAGAAGGCAAGGAGGCACACACGTACCTTCTCTCTCTGGAGGTTTAGAACCACATTCACTGGACAAGTTCAGAGTGAATTACTTGCCATGTTCACCACATTCCCATCAGAAAGAATATTTTGGTGGACAGGCTGTCAAAGAAAGAGAAGATAATCCTCACAGAATAGCAGACTCCTTGTTACAATTTTGGGGACTCCTTTGGTGAATATTTTTGCCACTGGACTGAACAAGCTCCCGTTTAGATATTCTCAGTCCACAACCAGAATGGATGGACAGTGGATGCTTACTGCACGAAGTTCACTTAAGCTTTCCCACCTTTCAGGAGGATCTCACAGTTCTATACAAAGTCAGGTACTCTACTGCTTAGCTCATTTTAATTGCCCCACTGTGACCCCATCGATCTGCTTGTGGACCATCCCAGGACCTTACCTCTAAGGAGGGACTTCCAGTCGCAGCGCAGGGGCTCTCTCCTACACAACAGCTCCACTCCTGATTGAGATCCCCAGTCTCAGCTGTGTCTGTGCTGGAGATGATCAAGACTGACTTAGAAACGTAATTTCCTCCCCATTAAAGGTTCCACTTCCACCATTTCTAAGTGGATTGCATTAACTATCAAGAGAGCTTATGAGTCCCTTACCAGTAGGAACCTGTCTTTCATGAAAATAAAAGCCCATGTTTAAAAAATTAGTTTGCTTCCCCCCGCTGATATTTTTCTCACTGTCTTGATCCAACCAATATGTATAAACAATAAACACAATAACATTTTGTAGAAACCTTTTGAAGTAAGTGTGCCTGTTAGAGAACTTGGCAAAGGGAGAATGTTGCATGGATGAGAAATTCAGTTTAATTTGGGCCACAATCAGTCATGAAATTAAATAACTCACAGTCATCAAATTAAATAATCCACAAACAGTCACAAAGTTAAATAATCCAATTAGATAATTTTGGGCTTACAAACAGTCATGAAATTACATAATCCTGTTAAATAATTGAGAGAAAGTCAGAGAAGCCTGTTCCAGATGCAGTCAGTATAAATCACACACACAAATGATGTATTTAGACAAGTGTCTTGTGTACCCCAACATAACTGTCCAAATATCACCAGTGGGGTGGGAAAGGTCAGAAAAATTAGACAAAATGGTACCCAAATGAGATGAAACAAAAACACTATGGCCACAAGATTTGATAGTCTTATTTCCTTCATTATTATTATTTTTGGGATATCAGCAAAAACTTTGTGTTGGCAGCTATAAATATGGTGGATTGGAAAAGTGGAAACACTAATTTTTTTTGGCGTAATCTCATCCTGAAGTCCTTCATTCTATTTGTGATGGGATGGTGTCCCAAAATACGATGGGCAGTAATTGTAATTTTAAAAAATATTGTCCTAAACCTTGTACTTTCTGTATGTAATCTCTGTCCCAGGGATTTCTCCAGGTCTCACATACATACTTGCGGTAACTCTTGTTCATAGATTGGGAGGATTTTAAAGTGTTAATGGTGAGTAGGTGTGTGTGTGTGTGAATTGTATTTTGAGAACAGTATGTATGAAGCAGTCCACTTATATTGCAACAAAAATGTGAGATAAATAACTTTTAATGAATGAAGATAGAACTTGGTTGTTTATCAGTAGCTTTGTTA
>JAECUM010093885.1:0-47721 GCA_016617855.1 Megalonaias nervosa | reverse complement strand
ATATATATATATATATAAAAGCAAAAATACGAGCCCCTGTCAATTCACCTTTAAACATATTTAGGCCTACATCCGTTAAAGTTAATAGCTGACCACTGCAAGTTTTCCACCCCATGGAAAAGTTTCTCCGGACGCCCTTGCACTCGATGGTCTATGGATGGTCTATTTCTATTCTAAATGCATATGTAAATGAGATTTCTAACTGTCAACATGAAGATCCACCACATTACTTTCTTGAACTTGTAACCCAGAAAAAATTATTTAATACTTATATTTAAGAATCATCCAGGTAAATAAATTATTTAAAAGATATAAATGTTTACCTGAGCACAACAATGCATCTTAATCCAAGTCTGTAATTTTACAAGTTGTCCCACACCTACTTTATAGTCTGCTAATTAACTTGTCAACTTGCTGCTCGAGAGAGATTGTCAAGCAATTCCCGGGTGTATATTCTGTTTCAATTTTTGCAGTAATTGTTTTCTGCAATAAAGGAGACGCTCTAAACACTTTATATGATATTCATTGCTGTTTTTCTTCAACTTAATAACCTTATTAAATTTATAAAATGTTGAACTTTTCCATTTTTTTAAAAACAAAATTGGTTTAGTTTACTTAACATCTCATGCCATTTAAAATACTGGCGGAATGAGTCCAAAGTAATGTATTAAATTTTCATAGCCCGATGCATAAACATTATAGGTCGACTTATCGTGACTCATGAAAACATTAGGATAGTATTCCGTGTGTCCAGAATTATTATTATTTTAAACAGAATGCTTCGATGACAATTGCGCGTTTCAAACCGTAAGCATTGTAGTAATCTGTTTGAATTAATTTTTAGTAAACGTTTATGATGGCATTATCCGGTTTTCACACCTCACGTAACATTTGACATAGTTGATGGGGGTAGGGGTGGTGCTGATGCACGTCAGTGAAGTTAGTGGACGAACAGATGGAGTGAAGCCTTCAGATAATCCCCACGTATTTCAGTTATTCTCACCCAAGTTTGTTTCTATTAAAGATAATGTATTCGTTGATATAATTTAGATATTACTAAAATAGCGGCAAAGATTAAATTCCGTTGAAAATAATGGGGTTCATTTAAAATAAATAGTTAATAAATAGTTACAATGAAGGGTCTGTTTTTGATGGATGGAGACACAGTTTATGAGGGAAATGAGGAAACTATAAAATAGTCTGATATATGATGTTATAGATGGGGCTGCACTGAATTTTTTACCGTCTTGGAAACCACACAGATGATTATGGCGACAGTACAAACAGCATCAACAACAGCAAAATGCAATTCCGCGATGACCGGTAATAATGGTCCGACATATACAGGTCCCAAAATTAGTAGCAGTAAACAGTAAGGCAGTTTCTAGCTCAAGGAAATTTTTAAAAAAAAACAACCTCCAAACAATTACAAGTTCGAATTTTTGGCTACTCTCCCCTCGTCGACTATCTCAGGATGTACCAAAAATAAAATGTACGACAAGGATTTCGGCTACCATTTTTGACGACGTGCATTTGTTTGGATGTTTTCTTTTTAATGTCCTCGACCCAGGAAACATCCTTGCAACCTGCTACTGTTTCCGAAAGCTTGGAAAGTTTTTATTTATAAAGTTTAGATAAAATTTATTTTCAAACTTTAGATAAAAATTTTTTACAAAATTTATTTACAAAGTTTAGACAAAATTTTACACAACTTCCTCACCTTTTGTTAGCGTTTCAACTGTGGATATTAAAACTATTTCATTATCATGAGGACAAAGACAACTTTATTCTGCCGCTTACCCAACGACGACATTCAAACAAATCTTTCATTGCCATTTTATTAATCGGATATTTTTGGTCAATAGAAAATACTTTTGACCGATCAAGATCAATAGTAAGTTTAGTGTATTTTTGTTGATCATGGAAGTTATTAATCCTTGTTGACAATTCCTGGCTTAATTGTTCGAGGTATCTGAAGTATTCGCTGTTGCCACACCTAACAAGCAAAGTTTTACTTTATCGAACTTGCTGAAACATATACCTGAAGTTTCGTTGTTAATTTCAACTGACAACGGTTTTCCCCAAATCATCAGATTTTTAATCTTGCTGTTGCTGCTATTTCTCACTGTTATTTTTTTAAACATTATTTCTAATTTTTAGATAAAATTTCATACCCTATCATTACGTTTGCCAAAGATAAAATCTAGTATATCAAATTTAGTTGTTTTACAGTGACCAAGCACAAATGTATCAATACCATTCTCACAATAACGTTTGTCATCGAAGTTATTTAATCCGCGCTTAATAATAACATCAGTTTCGAGTTTGTGATGATTTGTTCGAATAGCCATTGTTCTAACGTAACTGGCGCCACCATCAAGCGCATACTTAAAATCATCAAACCCAATAGAGTTTTTAACGTGACCGCACGGTATTCCTTTCCTTTTTTTTGTTACTTTGTTATTATCCAGCATATACATTTTACTACGCAATCCAATAAAAGTTTTGATAATGAACGATGTCATTTCATCCTTAAACTTATCAATAACTTTTTTGTTTGTGTCACCATGAAATTTGCTATCGCGAGGATAATCTGACAAATCAAACAGATGTCGATTATTATAGATATCCTGGTAAACATCCTCACACTCAATTTCATAAACTAATGAATCAGCGTCGGTAAACAATAATTTACTTGACGGCCACTGCTTCTTAATAAATCCGTAATGAAAATCGTACATTAGCCAGTTTGACAAATCAAGTACAGAAGCTCCAAGGTAAATTGGTTTCTTAAGCTTTAAGTTTGTTTTCCTTCGTTGTATTGCAACAAGGTTTTCATTAAAAAATTTCATACTCACAAAATCATCGTCTGACACAAGTTTGTCTCGGCGGATAATATCATTAACTAGCTCGATATTGACACGCTTTCTAATGTTCTCCATAGTCTTTCGAAAACTGAGTTATTCATAAGCTTGAAGAAGTTTTTCTCGATATCAGTTGTCGCTGCAGTTCTCCTCGAAGTGTTTGAGTTAATGTCAACGCCTGTTAGCATTTCTAACTTTACAAAATTTTAACAGAGCATCCCACAACATACCTGGTGCAGAGTAATATCAACAAGGATCAACTCCGTAATTGTTATGACTTACTTTTCGAAAACTTCCAAATACATCAGCTAGCAATAGTACGTCCGTTTTCAGATACAAATCATGATAATCTCCGAATGTTTTACAATGGAACACATTCCAAATATCTCCAGCGTATTTGTACTCGTCATCGGATATACTTTCGTTTTTCAGCTACGAATAAAATTAATCCTTGACAGGCAATTGTGTTTCATCAAATTTACTCCAGTCATGGAGATTCTCGTAAGGAAATATTCTCTTTTTTTTTTTTTTTTTTGTTAGTAAGCTTGCTTTATCACCAAATAATCTTGTAGATTATAAAACTCGTTACAACCTTTTACAAGTTCATCCAATGATGCCGCCATAAATTGCAAGCTGTCGATAAAACGCAACCTACCTAAAGTAACCGACATATACTTTTCAAAATCATTCGGAATACATTTGATTGTATTATCAAGTTTCAAGCGCGACTTGATTTCCGGATCACCAAAAGTTTCTATTATAATATGACTGTCATATCCTCGGAAATTGTGAAGAATAACAGGAACAAAATCTGGCGAATGAAATTTTAGGTTGCATTTGTCGTGAGCTGGACCACGATATTGTCCGGTCAAATGCAGGAGCAAACGCCCGTTCAAATGACAAAATTCTGCCTGTGAAAAATCAGTTTCCTGCTGCAATGTTATTTAACTTTGTCATTGGTACAGTCTTTTTTTAGCAGATTAAAAATAATATCAACTTCGCCGATTAAATTTTTAACAACCAAACGGTGTATCGGTAAAGTTTAATAAGTTTGGTTAAACATGGATCAGCGCAACATACAGTCTCATACGCGACTCCACATGGAACATGATTTTGTGCTTTTCTTGTACTCGGCTCATTAGGACTATTTTCTACACCAAGTACAGGTTGAAGTAAACACTCAAAGTCAGCGGTGATAACAAGCGGCACTTTCATTTTGTGCTTGTGATTTGTGAATTGTAAAATTTGTTCTTTTTCGCTCGGCGTAGTTATTAGTTGTACTTCCGAACAGAACTGAAGATGCTTCTGGAGTTTAATATCGTGCAAACAACGATAACAGAAATATTTCTTATTTTTTTGTTTGCTGTATTGTGTACTAACGAATCCATTAGAATTTATCAACGAGTCCATACAAATTTTTGATCGAAACGTAATGAGTTTTGTAAAACAACAAGTTTATTGTTGATTGTGAGGCTGTTGCAGAGATATATCTCGGATACATGTTTTCATGCTCGTCAAGACCAAATATATTGACAGAAACATTGTTTTGCTTCTCGAACTTTGGTATTTGATTTTCTGCAACAGGAAATTCAATACCCGTGAAATTTAATCTCGAGACGTGATTAAAGTATTTGTCAGCACGATCAGAGTTTTTTTTTTTCAGCTGGAAACATCTCAGGAAGAATGGCCCACTGGAAACATTTGTAATAAAAGTTTTTAACGTTTATGCAGCGCTTTTTCTTTTTTATTTTCTGCGGCAGGTCAACAAACGAACTACCGCGTAATACGTTATATTTCATTGCATGAAACAGAATTTCGGTAATCATCTCAAATTTCCAACCTGAACCTGATTCAGTAAACTCCTCTATTTTTTTTCAAAATTTCCTGATAAATTTCGTTAGCAGGCATGGCAAGATTTGTTCCGGGTAAAACACGCTTTGATTATATGCTGATAAAAGGGTCAGCAATTTTTTCATCTGCATCATCTCCGGAAACGAATAATTTAGACAGTATAACGTGGTATTGCACTAAGATTTTCAAACCCTTATGCACATCAAATTCACGTTTTATTGCTGTTGCAGCAGATGAAAAAGGTTTGTAGATGAAAAATTTGCTAGAACGATTTGTATATCAGATAGATAACTGTTGTCAAATAATGCAAAAGCGGTAGCAGTTTTTGTAGGTTCTCCTATCAGGCTCTTTTTCGCAATATCTTTAGCATTTTATTTACTAGGTTTTACAATTACTTAACTGAGTTGTCAAAATAAATACAATTAGAGATTACAATTGTTTATGGTAATAAAGACACAACATTTAAGCACAAACGAGAAAGAATACTACTATGTACATCCAAAGTACAACTCATACTATGGAAATATGTTAGGGTCAGTAAAACATTTACCAAACTTGAACTTTATGAACCAACGTTAACACCAGCTGGTTATAAGATATCGATTGTGTTACGTATATGTAATTTAATTACTTGTGTGTTAGTTTTAAATTCATTTTTTATTTTAATTTTGTTTCATTACATTTTATTGTAATGATAATTTTTTTTTTACAGGATTTGACTATTAAAGGAAAAATCACTTCTCTGTTTTGACCTGATTTGAACGTAAAAGGTACTACATTATCACTATTTTTAGCTTACCTTGGCTGAGACGTTTAGTAAACACTAAGCGAAAATGATTGGTCATTACCAACGTCATGTTTAACCCACGTGTTAGTCTGTTGTAAACAGTTTCATTTTTAAATTCATTTCCAGCGTGGGATTCTGATTCTTAGATAAGGCTATTCTTGCTTACGTGATAATTGACATATTTTTACTGCGCTGATCGGAAAAAGTAAGTGATCATGTGAAACATCACGAGTGTCAAAATAACGTTTTAGTTGGATTTAATTCTCAATCTCAGTGTTTTCTGGTTCAGTCGTATTTTAAACCTTGAGGGCTCAAGAGGTTTTTATTGTTGTTGCCATTTGAGTTGATTTTCGTATTTTAAAATAAATTATTCATCCTGGGAAATATTCTACTTCAAAGAAATACTTGGACAAAGATATTCAGTGGAAATTTATTCTGGAATTCTAAACAGAACATTATAAATTGTGATTCAATGAGGAACTGTTGTCATCAGTACAACGACCTCATCTAACCTCATCGCCTTCCATATTGGAACTTCATCGAGGTTCGAACCCGGATTCAATTCTAACTGTTTAGGGATAGGACTTGTATTTTTCAATTCTAGGATTAATTTTTGGATAATTTTCACAAACCGTAAGTCCTATTTCATATTTTTATCATGTTTTCTAGGGAAATAAATTATTTTGTTAAAATTTACAAAGCTTGTTGACTTCACTCTTTTCTTTTGTTACATTTGTACGAGCCAACACGTCACAAGAGAAAATTGGGATTCTCGTCCTTGGGATATATGAATTTTGGCTAAATATTTCATAAAATTGTTTTTGGAAATTTAAATTCCCTTAGTTTTTAAATCCCAAGTACTATTTTAAATTTTGTTTGAAATCTTTAGTGAAAATAACAGACTTTTTTTTTATACAATGTCATCAAAAGTGGAGACTTTTCTTTCTAGTCCTACTCAGGAGCAGTTGGATAGTTTGAAAAAAGATGAGTTGCTTGAACTTGCCAGAAAATACGATCTTTCTGAGGCAAAATCTTCCTTAACGAAACAAGAAATTAAAAACATTTTGATTCAATATTTGGTAGAGAAGAATGTTTTTGATAAAAGTGTTTTGGCTTCGGTCAGTAAGTCTGTATCAGACTCCGACACAAAAGTAAAGGAATTAAAAATGAAATACAAGATGGAATTGGAGTTAAGGAAGCTCGAGCTTCAGAAAGAGGAGAAACAAATGCAGTTGCAATTAGAAGAGAAGAAATTGCAATTGCAATTTGAGAAAGAGGAGAGAGAGAGAGAGAGAGAGAGAGAGAGAGAGAGAGAGAGAGAGAGAGAGAGAGAGAGAGAGAGAGAGAGACAGACAGACAGACAGAGAGACAGACAGACAGACGGAGAGAGAGAGACAGAGAGACAGAGACAGAGAGAGACAGAGAGAGAGAGAGAGACAAAGACAGAGACAGAGAGACAAACAGACAGACAGAGACAGAGACAGAGACAGACAGACAGACAGATGCAAATCCAAAAAGAGAACGATGAAAAGGAATTTCAAATTAGAATGAAAGAAAATGAGCTGGCAAGTGAAAAGATCATTTCTACTTCACATACAAATTCAGGTTTTGACATCACAAAAAATGTTAGGCTAGTACCACCTATTAGTGAAAAAGAAGTAGACAAATATTTTATTTACTTTGAAAAAGTTGAAGAAAATTTGAAATGGCCAAGGGAGCATTGGACTCAATTATTGCAATGTGTACTTTTGGCAAAGCCCGAAATATCTATGCATCCCTGTCAGTACAGCAAAGTTCTGACTATGATTTGGTTAAGGAATGCATCTTAAAGGGTTATGCGTCCCTGAGGCTTATCGGCACAAATTCAGGAACTATAAAAAGGAAACTGGACAAACTTATGTCGAATTTGCAAGAGAAAAAGAGCAGTTATTTAAGAGATGGTGCTTAGCCGAGAAAGTTGAAAATGATTATGAAAGTCTCGAACAACTTGTATTACTTGAAGAGTTCCTAATGACATTAAAACTCATCTTGAAGAGCATGAAATCGAAACCTTGGAAAATGCTGCTCTTGCTGCTGATAAGTATTCCTTAACTCATAAAGTTCCTGTTGTAAGCAAATCTTTCACTCAGCAGTCTTCTGGTAGAAAGGAATTTCAGCCTAATACGACTCCTTCAAAACCTCAATCTGGCACAACTTCTAAAAATCAAGCTTCTGATAAACTTGATTCAAAATCCTTGTCTATTCCTACGTGTACCTATTGCAAGAAAAAAGGACACGTCATTTCTGATTGCTTCAAACTGAAATTTAGGCATCAGAATCAAGACAGACCTATCCCAAATGCTCTTATTTCTAAGAGGTCAACGTCATGGTCATGTATTGAAGGCAATACATTTGTTGGGTTTAATAAACCCTAGTCTGATTTTATTATGGAGAATTATGAACCATTAATGTCGAAGGGTTCCATATCACTCTTGGGTGATTTGGTCAATCCTATCCCTATTAAAATTTTAAGGGATATAGGAGCTTTTCCGAGTCTTTATAATTAGGTACTTTGGCTTTTTCTGAGAAGTCTTGTTCTAATGAGAGTGTTCTCATTCAGGGAGTAGAGTGCGGCTTGGTGAATGTTCCTCTCCATTCTGTAAATTTGTTATCAGACTTAGTTTCAGGACCTGTGACAGTCGGTATAGAGTCTAACTTACCCGTTGAGGGCATTCATTTGTTTCTAGGCAACGACCTAGCTGGAGACAAGGTTGTGGTTAATCCACTTGTAACTGACAAGCCTTCTTTGGATCAGAATGTTGATCCTATTGAAAAAGAATACCCTGATTTATACCGTGCTTATGCAGTTATCAGAGCTATGGCAAAGAAAGCTCTTGAGAATGATTTTGATAAGGAAAATATTCCCTCAGCTGACAAATGTATTTGTCAGGCTTTTGATGAGGTCACTTTCACTCCTAATTTGGATCAATCAAAAGATATTTATCACTGTGATCCTCTTTTAACTACTCATTCTCTTTATTCTAATCAGGGTGACAAACGACAATCACTTGTCGTCGAACAGGAAAAAGGTCTTGAGATCTCCTGTTTGTTTCAGAGGGCCATTAGTGAAACTGAAGCCACTGAAGCACCTGTCTGTTATTTCATCAAAAATAGAATTCTTATGAGAAAATGGAGACCTCCCGAGGTACCTGCTGGTGACGAGTGATCAGTGAACTATAAAATTGTAGTTCCAACATCTTACAGACAGGAAATACTTAGTTTGGCCCATGAAACTCCTCTGGCTGGTCATTTAGGGAGAAATAAAACTTATCACAAGATTTTGACTCACTTCTATTGGCCAAAAATCAAAAGTGATGTTTGTAAATTTTGTAGATCTTGTCATATTTGTCAAATGGTAGGAAAACCAAATCAGAAGATACCTAAGGCTCATCTGCAACCTATTCCTGCATTTGACGAACCATTTAGCAGAATTATGGTAGATTGTGTTGGTCACTTACCTAAGACCAAGTCAGGCAACCAATATTTGTTGACCATTTTGTGTGCGTCAACAAGATTCCCAGAGGCAATTCCTTTGAGGAATATTAAACCTAAAACCATAGTTAAAGCTTTGATAAAGTTTTTTGTTTTACTCAATTTGGCCTTCCTAAATCAGTCCAATCGGGTCAAGGGTCAAATTTTAGGTCTGGACTTTTCCAGCTAGTAATGCTTGAATTTGACACTCAGCAATTCAAGTCAAAAGTGAAATAGTGGTTTCACAGAACTGTAATTGAGGGAACATTTGAGTTTTGTAATAGTGTTCAATTTCTCTTGGTCATTCTTCAAAATTTTCTTCAAATTAGATTTTACGGCCCTTACAAAGTAGAGAAGAAAATGAATGAGTTAAATAATAGTATTAGTACTCTAAGATGAATTAATTAATGTAGAACTAGTATATTGAAAGAGATAGCCAGGTAAATTATGCAATTAAATTAGTTGTACCTGTCCCACAAACTGAGGATTTAAGTGAAGAAATTCAATCGGACTCTGTTGATCTTCGAGCAACAAATCTTCGGAATTCGGAAATTATGAAAAATCTGGACCAGAAGCTTTTACATTTGCAACAACATGAAAGGAACAAAACGAACTTAAGCAGTTATTATGCAAATATGAGCACATGTTTCTAGATATTCCTACGAGGACAAACAAAATTTTTGATGACGTTGAAATTGTAGATTCAAAACCTGTGAAACAACACCCATACAGGATGAACCCTCTCAGACAGGAATACTTGAAAAAGGAAATTCAGTATTTGCTGGAGAACGATTTCATAGAACCCAGTAAAAGTGATTGGAGTTCACCATGTATACTTGTCCCGAAACTAGATAAAACTTTCCGTATGTGCACTGATTAAAGGAAGGTGAACAGTGTGATAAACAAAGATTCATTTCCATTACCAAGAATCGATGATTGTATTGATGAAATTGGAAATGCCAAGTATGTCACCAAACCGTTGGCAGATACGATGTGAAGTATCATATTGCAAAAAAATAATGAAGTCTGATTTTAGTATTGTGGAGAATTAATTATACTGGCAATTAATAAAGCCGTTTATGAACACCGCGATACCAGGTCGACATAAAGGTATAAAATTCGATTATGTGGTTGGTAAGATTTTCAACTTGATGCACAATAGAGGAGCTATCACTGAAGCTAGAAAATCGTATTTAGTATCGTTATACAAACCAGTAAAATGTAAGTCGCTCTTATTCAAACACGAAGAAATTTACAAAAAAATTATTTCTGAATACTGCTAGTTGGTATCCAACTATCAAACTTGTCTCTGCAACGGCGCCATTTGACATGACTTTTATTGCCACGTTTTCTGATTACTCTTTCGAGAACAAATACATTTTGATCTGTCTTTTGTAATTCCTGTTCGTAAAAGCTACCAATAACTGTTTCGCCTTACAAATCTTTTAACGCGTATGTTGCAGGAATTGTCATTAAAACTTTATCAACGACAAATACTTCTTTGGCACAGTTTGGGGTAAATCCTTTTTCAAATACTTTTTTTTGTCAAGAAATTCTGACTTTATCGCCGATCTTAAATTTATGTCTCCTGTACATATTTTCGTTTGTAAGTATCGGATTTTTAATTGCGTCATTTTGTGACATTTTTATTGCCGTATCACTTAGCGCTCTGTGTTTTGTTTTGTTGTAATCAGATATAATTTGTGAAAGATCGTTAATGTATCTGTTTGTGTTTTTAGCTGTCAGATGCTTGTGAATTCTCTCATTTAGTATATGATTAAATCATTCTACGATGACGCTTTTTCCCTTGTTTCCGGTAACATATTTGATATTGTTTTGTTTCAGAAAATACTCAAATATTTTATTGAAAACTCTTCGCCGTGGTCAGTCTATATTTTATTTGGTTTTCTTTCCGTGCTAACGATAGTTTGTTTTAACGCATCAGTTATCAATGTTCCTGTTTTATCGGCAACATGTATACTGAACATGTATTTGTAAAAAACATCAATAACGTTAAGCAAGTATTTCTTGTTATCATTAAACTGAACAAGATTTGGCAGATCTACTAGATCCATTACCCAGATATCGTCAACGGCATTTACGACAACCTTACGTCGCGGAAACTTTTATTTTGGGGTCTGTGTTACTCCTACGCAAGATCTTTTCCAAGACCCAACTTATACAATGTTCCAATTAATCCTTGCACTAGCTTTCTGTCAATACGTTCTCGTAGACTGTTAAATAGGCCTCCAGTCGTCTTCATGTCATGAAAATCGTTTAGCATATTTTTTAATTGCAGTCTTATTTTGAGTTTTCTACATGAACGTTATCAGGACGCTCTATATCACGATAACAACTATCATGACGCATTGCTATTGCATCAACTTGATTCTAATGCACTTGTCGTGGAAGCGGATTGTCGTTCTCGTCCACTGTTGATCCAGCGGATTATTCGGCCCTGTATAGTTGTGACATGACAATATCCAACCATCGCGGGGTTTTGGTAATTCACCAATAAGTTAATGGATATCTATGTCAGTGCCAATTACCTCCCTTCGATTGCAGGATTGGCAATACGTAACAGCTTTATTTTGTTTGATACAAAGATCCTTGTCACAATTACAATTACATGTTGTAGTTTTCATTTTTTTATATTTTCTGTCCGAAAAAATAGAGTTATTGTTGACTTTTAATCATTAACCAGACTAACTTTATCGTTATTCGGAATTATATTTATTCCCGATCCAATTAACCATGCGTTTTGTTTGAGAAACATACTTTTCTTTTTACCGCAAATAGCGAAAAAGCTTTTTAACATTATTCTATTGTTTTTTTTCTTTTTTTTTTTTTTGTCTGTGTTGGCAGTTTTAGTTTTGCATTTGAGACAGTATGTTTTAATTTTTTATATTACCTTGTCACACAAAATTCATAGTGACGTGTTTTTTACGTTCGGCAAATCGCCAGTTTGTAATTTTTATTACTCGGGTACTTGTCAAATGGTAAAATGAAACTTAACAAATCTGGCTTTGTTGCCGCCATCTTCCGCAGAAACATAATACATTAGTATCCAAAAGCAGACGTTACAACTGGCTGTAGTTGGTTAGATAAATAATTTTTTATATATTTTTTCTGATATATTTCTTGATGACATGACTTGGTGGAAGTCCAAATGAATCAAAGTAATTGTTTTCGTGAACTGCTACCCAATGGATTCTTGATCCGTTATTGAAATGCTGTGTATTAATTACACATGAACTGACTGCTGCGCGGTATCAAGTTCTTCTTTGGAATATACTCAGTGAAAATTTTTAACCGAATTTAGTCTGTCAAGTATATCGAAACTGCTTAACGCGGGCGCGATCAGTGTCTGGTGCACGGTAAAAACAGGCCGCGACCAATTCCGAGCGGATTTGGAAGCAGACTGCCGGCCACTTCTGCTAAAAGTGGAGCTATTGGAATAAATCCTCCTTGTTTCATTTTTCGTGTTGTTCTCTCTTTTGTGGTTGTCTTTTGTTCATAGGCGTTTACTCCCGCGACTTTCTTTGCATTCGGTTTGCTGACGTTGCCTTTCTTTTTTGGTTGGCATTTTGCTATTTGATAGTGCTAGACAAAACTAAATTGTTCAAAAAACCTGTTACATTACGATTTGTTTGATACCGTCTCCAGATGCTGCTTTTTAGTTGCCCCTGATATTGCTCCTGATGCTGCTGCTAGTCCTAGCGTATCAAGTACCGGTTAAACCATTGGTAACACCGTTTTGGGTATCGTTGCAAGTGCTGGTCCAAAGAACCCGCCATGTTTGGCCATCGTTGTTGCCTGCGCAACAGACAGGTTAAAAACAAACGGTTTACCATTGCTCAGTTTTGTTACTTGTACACCAGTTGTTGACGCCGATGGCGTTGTATGTGATATCTTTAAAGGAACATCACGGCGCTTGGCAACAGCTGTCGAAAGTTTTTTTAATTTGTCCTTGAGTCAGATATATTTCTATTGTAATATATTTCGTTGACGAGTTTTTTGGTTGTCATTATACTTGCTTGCTAGACAATATTCCAAACTTGGAGTTCTTCGAGCTTGGAGTTCTTTACACCTGCACCATCATTCGGCCATTTTTAGGGTCAAAACTTTGTCACTGACAACAAGCCCATATACATTAAGTCCTGCAGCTGGAGCTCCGCCAAGCGTCCAAGTTACTTCAATATCAGCTGTTGATCCTATAGCACGTTCTGAGTGTTTGGATATCTCAAAGTAAAAGATCGGGTAAAGCACACGAAATTCCTCAACAGAGATTTGTGATAAGTTATCCGCGTCTTGGTACTTTTGCATAGCCTCTATTAAGTATATATACGGTCGTGTTATGTTTTGTTAGCGCCTAGGTTAAAGTTGCATTCGATTGCTCGTTCTGGATACTGTTTTGAGTTTATTTTGGCAAATACAGCGTTGTTTTGCAATTGACTACCGTGTCGTGCATGCAATTGAAACACAACAAATAAACGTCTTAGCAACTGTTGGCTAGGCGCAGTTGTTATTCTCTAAATGTAATCAGTTGTGTTTGGAACTGCCGTATGGCATACTTTGTTTTGCTGAAAATATATCTTTTTTGTGTACGTACTCAGCATTGATTCAAGTTCTATCAACTTGGTTATAGATGGAACAATCCGCGGCATCCACAAAGCTAGTTTATTAATCACAAATTGTGCGTCACCTCCACCTACTCGAAATAAGCAATCAGATTGTTCTGCTCGATCAAGAATTAGTGTATGCTTTAGTCCACGAAAAACTTTGTTGTAATCGCGGCAAATCCCGAATATTGTGCTCAGCGGAAGCATCATTGTTATTTGACGAGATTCTGTGGCAAACGCTTTTCTCTTAGCATAACCGTCATTGTATCGTTCTTGTCGTATATTTGTAACGGCCAATCTTATTGCATCTCCAATATCACCAGCTGCATTACCAGCGGGATTTGCAATAAGATTATTGTTATCAGCTGCGGAAGCACCAGCACCAGTACGAAACTCACTTGACATAGCTTCTCCTGTGCTAGTATCAACAAACTCCATCCGTTATTGACAAGTGCAATTTCTATATCGGCTGCGATATTACCACCAGCTGCGGATAATATTTATCCACGTACCTCTAGCATCGTATTATGAGGTAATAGAAACACATCTTTATCTTGTGTATTAAAAGTTCTGACGCCGGCCTTATTTGGCTCGTTTGAGTTTGCGTGGAGATATTCAACATACTCAAATTCAGTTGCGACGTCGTCGGTATCAGATTCTTAAGGAAGATCAAGATAACTTTGTGTCGACATTATTTATTCGTAATCGTCACACAAAATTCTTTAACCGCCAACTGACTTGACTAAATTGGTTTGACTAAAGCAAAGGTATATCCACAACCGGTCTTATTTTACTTACTAGTTTTCGAATTACATCTTCACCTTGTGGTGATAATATTTTTTATTTTGTTGTGGCTATCATTGCTTGTTTCATGTCTTTTTTTGGTACTATAGTTGAAATTACTTGTGATATCTCCTGTGCGGATGGATGAGCTGAGACACCTTTAATTTTATCTGCAATCTTTTGTCTGACTTCTGTACCTGCTGCAGATGCTGCTCCGGTTGCAAAAGCTTTAGATGCGTCAATTGCGATTGGTGCTACTTTGTGTGCAATTCCGGGCATATTTTCAACGGTCTTATAAAATATATTTCCAAAAAATCCTCCAAATATATTTTTAGAAAAATTGTTCTTTGTTTAATTGCTTTTGTATCTGTTAGTTCTACAAAATTCATCTAACCAACTTTGTTAGAAAGTCTAACCAAATTTGTTAGAAAGTTTCACAAAATTCATCTTGATAGTCTAACCAACTTTGTTAGAAAGTCTCACAAAATTCATCTCCATAGTCTAACCAACATAGTGTAACCAATTGTGTAGGTAATATGTTACAGTTTCGTGGCTGAGATCCATTTGACGTCCAGATTGATCCATCAGTTGCATTGTGATGCTTGATATCTGAGTCTCGAAATTAATAGGATAATATATTATCTGACGAGCTGTAACTTGCATTCGCGATTCCGGTGGAATGTCTGGCGAAAAGCTATAGATTGTTTGTTCTTGGCTACCCTTTGCTGAGTAAGATTCTGATGTAATAGAACAATTAATCAAAATCGTATTTACTTGCGTTATGTTAATAGGAACATCTCCAACATATGCTATTGTCTTTTCTACAAATGACCCATATTGTTTATTTTTATATCCTAATAACGACTTAATGCTAGGTGCTGGTGAAAAATCGATTAACAGGTTGTTGTTTTTTTTAAACTTAATTCTAGCATGTAAGGTGTTATATTTTGGCATCAACCCGAAATTGTCAGCGACGCCACCGCTTTTTGTGATTAGTTTCTTAATTGTCTTGTTTAAGTCTCTTACGTTATACGCGCCTTGTGGTATTTTAAACGATGCCCAAGCACCAGGTTCAAAAGTAAAGTCGTCATTGAAGCCTGTTTTTACGTTGGCCATTGCATGCCACACCGTAGCAGAAATTGATCCGATTTCGTATTGTTGATTTGGATCAAGTTGTATTGGCAGATTATAATTTACAGAAACGTTTGCGCTGTCGTTTGTGGTTTGTGATGAGTCTAGTGATAGCGTTGTTAATATCATCTTATTTTTTTGTATTCCACAAAAATCATGCTAACAGTTAAAAATCGCACTAACGGTCAAAGTGTTGACTAGATCGCTAGAATCTGTAAAAGATTAAGGTCTACTGTAAAATATCGCCAGGTAAAATTTCATATTCGCTTGTTGTCAATAACCCGTTTGAGCGTAAATGATCAAGTACATCTACAATTTTGTTGTCTATTTCAGTGCCTACGTTACTGGCCTCTTTTGATGACATTAATAACATCAATCGGTCAAACATTTCCGTGGTTGATGTAAAAACTCTGAAGCCATAACCACGTTTATCCACTACTCCCTCTTCGTCAAGAATTTTTGCTAGCGTACTAAATTTTTTTCTACCATGATTAAAACTTTCTTCATTAGCCAATATGTTATTAATAACTCTGCTATAAAGTCCAGCAATTATGCCATGTAGAGAATTGTTAAACAATCCGACAATTTCATCAAGAGTTTTTTCTGTTGTAATTTCCTCGGCATTATTTGTATTGTCAAATCGTATTTGTTCCAAACGTTCCATTAATTTCTTGGTTTTTTTTCTTCAAATGGATCATTTCTTATATCATGGACTTTTTATGTGATATCATAGCTACTATCAAACATGTTGTACTCTTGATTCGTAATTTTATTGTGTATACTTGCAAGCCAGTCATCTATTATTTTTCTGCGCTTGATTTCTTTTTCTGTTTCTATTTGTTCCATTCTTTCCTCGTCAATGTTTTCAAGTAATTTTGATATGGTTCTGCTTGTTCCACACTTTTTTAAACAGCAGATTCTGTTTCCGCTTTCTGTTTTTTCTTCAAGTAAACCTAACAAGCCTTTCTCTTGTAATTTCATTAGCTTGTCGGCGAATAATGTTACAGAATCAGGTTGTTTTCCTAATACAGCCTGTGTTACTGGTTTAAAAAGTTTGGCAGTTTCTTCTACCACAGCCAATTGTCATTGACGTCCTTCCTGTACTTTTTTCTTAAACTCCGCTCTTGTCTTTGCAAATTCTTTTAGCAAATAAATGTTTTGTTTCTCCATTTTTATTGTACAACGCCACACAATTTTGTGGTGACTGATTGCTCACGTTCATCCAGAAAAACACACCCATTAACCTTGTAAACGTCCGTCTAAAGAAAACTGTCAATGCAGCAACGAAACATCTTTGCCGGATCAAGTACAAGTTTATCAAATAAGAAAAAGTTGTATTTGTTTTTGGTGGCCTCGTGATAAAGCTCGATGAAATTGTCTTTGGATACGTCACCGCATTGCTCGTTTGCAATATTTCTAACATCAACATTATCCAGTCCTGGAAACAATATGAAACATCCTGTATTTCGCCGTATGAACCTATCAACTTGTAAAAACCTTGGGCAAGATAAACAGGATTACACTTTCTGTTACGTGACAATGAAAAATAAGATCGTATTTTGTTCATCTCAGCGTTGTTTCGCAGAATATCATCAAATACAATTATTTATGCTCAGACGAATCAAGTCTGTTTATTGGAATCAAATCGTACTGTTGTTTGATTAAAAATATATCCTCACCAACACCTAACTCATCACGAAGTTTATCGTTGTACTCGATTAAAATGTCATGTTGTGTATTAATTGTATAAACATACACACGATTGTAGTTAAAGTTGTTGTTGAGCAAGAGGTTCATTAGCAAGTTTGTTTTGCCAGATCCTGTCTGACCAACGATAAGGTTATGACAATCAGGTAGTTCGTTGTTGTGTTTGAGTTTCACTAATCGTTCGGTATCAAAATTCAATATTGACAGTGCTATATTTGTTGGCATACAAAGTTTTGGTAGTACAAATTTATACCTGCATTATTATGTGGGCGTTAAGAATAAACAATGTGGGTATTTTTTCACGAAATTCGGAACAACATTAACAGTTTCTGTCAGCAGACACAGCTCTAACAACAGACGGTAACGTTGATCTATCCGCGTTTGTAGAAAAAAAACTGGCGATGCAATAACTGGAAACTTGTCGATTTCAAATCAACGAGTGCTCGATCTTGAAACAACATACCCACCAGTAAACGTGAACAACACACAAGCAGAAAGTTATGCTCAACTAAAATCCGTTGAAGATAACAAGCTCGATAAGACAGGTGGAACAGTAACTGGAAACATTGACATGTCAAGCAAAACGATTATCGGGTTGGAAACTGCATATCCGCCAGCAAATTTGGTTCAAAGTCAAGCAGTAAGTTATCTGTAGTTGAAATACGTAGATGACAACAAGCTTGATAAGACAGGCGGTATAGTGGTTGGAACATTGATATGTCTGGTAAGAATATTATTGGACTAGAGTAATTTTTTTCTATTAGTTTTGCCAAATACAAGTCAAGCAGCAAGTTACAATGGAGCAAAATCTGTATATGATGCCGCTGTAAAGAAAACTGGCGACACAATGACTGGTAACCTGATAATGAGTATTAACGCAAAAAGTAACTGGATCACCAATATCTTTACCGCCAGCTAATGATACTGATACTATTAGTTATGCTCAATTAAGAGGAGCACTCACTCCGTATTCGCATTTGTCTGGCGGATCAATGACTGGAAGTATTGATATGGGTGGTAAGTTGATATACAATACGCAACTTGAGAACATAACATTTGCCAACGACGATTGGCTAACCAGTGTTAGATTTGTCAAAAATAATTTTGTTAAACGGATCGGCGATACAATATCTGGTGCGCTAAACATGGGGTTAACAAAATAACGTCAAGGTATATTCCGGTTAATCCCGCTGATTTAACCAACAAAACTTACGTTGATGCTGTTTTTGGTGGTGGCGTAAAACGAACTAAAAACAATGTTGGATATATTCCAACACTTGTCGAGTCGTCCAACAACAGAGTTGGGTTTGAGGTAAACGCATCAACACAGTAATGTTGGAAATAATCAAAATTATGTCTTTCTTTTAAGTTCTGTCATTGATGGAAAAGAATGGACAACCAATGGAGGAACGGCAAAATTTTGGATCAAAATCAAATGCCCTGTTGCAGCTTCAATCTTGCAATTTCATTTGCGAGGCAAAATAAACTCAGGTGTTGGTCGAATTTTTAACAGGCACTTAGAAGGATCAAACGATGATATTAACTGGATAATATTGTACTGTACACCAAACACATATATTTCAACAGCACAATACTTTACAATTCCAACTGCAAATACTATTAACAAGTACTTGTATTTTCAAATATTCGTTGCCGCTGCAGAGAGTCCGTTTCCTGCTCTGATAGTGTTTCAAATTTATACACTCGATGATCAGGTATGATCACTGTGATCAAATTTTATAAAAGTTTTAAAAAAATAATGACAGAACCAGCAATTACAACTGTAGCAAAAGAGTCTGATGATAATATTTTTAATCCTGAAAAAGATGTTTCTGTCAAGGATTCAGCATCTTATAATAGAGCTCAGTTTAAAAACAGGATAAACGAGCTAAAAAAAATCTTATTTCGAAAGTATAAACAATCCAGATATCAAACTTATAGATAACGAAGATAATTTTATTCGTGTGCAATATATGCGTGGACCTCAGCTTAAAGATGCCATTCAAAATTTAGATATCATAAGCAAATACTGTCATCCTCAAGATTGTTTGGAAGAACAAAAGCAAGTTGAGGATTTGTTTTAAAAAAAAAATTGTTCTAGAATTATCAAAGACAATACAGTTTTGATTAATCAATCAAATTTGATAAAAGCACTAGCGCATTGTGGAAGAGGTCCACAGCAGACACGAATTAATAAATTACATAATGATCTTGATAAGTTTGCTAATTTAAAAAAAAAATCAAAGCTAACCAAAAACAAAAAAATACTAAACGATAATTTCTCAAGCCAAATTTTTTTGAAGAACTTGGTCTTGATTACAATGACAAAAAAACTCTGCTGGAGGTAGTTGACAATCGATATAATGCAAATCTACTAATGAGATCATATATTAACACAGTTTTGCCTGTAATGATGAAAACAAATGTTCGTGGTATTAAGCACGTTACGAAGTTTAATCCGATCATTATTAATAAATCACTAGCTGCAATCAAAAGCATAACCGATGACATTAAAGATTATAGCAACGAGGAAAAAGATGATTTTATTCAAGATCTTATTAAAACATGTCAGAAAAAATTTATACTAGTATCATGATATTAGTGATTTCAGAGATGTACCAATCCCTTCATTTGATCAAGCAAAACAGTTAGCGTTAGGAGACTATGCAAATGATATTGTAGATATTGAAAACATTATTTTCTCAAATTCCGACTTAATAAAAAAAGATACAAGTTATCTTGATATAAATTTATTGGCTGGTCAGTTTACAAATCTTTTTACAATAAAAAAACTTGCCTCAGCTTATTCGATTGTAAATCAGCACATCGCTCTCAAAAACCATGAACTTGATGTTCTAGCTTCAGGTATGGGATTCATTGATAATTTTCATGATTATAAATTTCTTTTAAACTACACAACTTATTATTACGTTGACGACATATTTATAATATTTTCCTGGTTAAAAACTGAGGTTTTAACAGATTAAAGATACAACGATGTTTCATCAAACGTATACAACAGTTACATAAATTTTCTTAATGACCGTAAACAAATTAATAACCATTGAAAATTTTGTCATGCCTGATTATTAGAATGAAATAAAAAGAAACAAATCATCGATTTCAATCATGTATCAGAGAATATTCCAAAATCAGATGTTGACGCACTAATGCAATATTACAAGTTTTATCACAAAAACTTTGGTGTGTAAAAAATGTTACAAGTATTACAGCAGAATATTTCAGGTAATATCATATTTGCCACTGCTAATGACTGGCTCTGGTATAATTTCAAGCGTGTCAAAAAACTGAGCCTCGACTTGAAACCACAAAAATGCTTGCAAAACAGCAAGTATCACTTATAAAAAATACTTGATCAGATACGATCTTATTTGTGCGGTGTAAAATACGATATGGACGATTTAATATGTGATTTTCATATTATTGATAGTATGTTAACAGATATTCTCCCAATGAGAGTGAGCAGGTATGAAAAATATTATAATAAAAAGTATGGTGATGATAGGGTATGAAACTTTGTCTAAAAATATGAATTAATGTTTGAAAAAAATAACATTAACAAATAGCAGCAATAGCAAGACTAAAAATCTGATGATTAACGGTAAGCAGTTTTCAGTTAAAATTAACAATGAAACTTCAGGTATATGTTTCAGCAAGTTCGATAAACTAAAACTTTCGCTTGTTAGGTGTGGCAACAGCGAATACTTCAAATACCTCGAACAATTTAGCCAGAAATTGTCAACAAGGATTAATAACTTCCATGATCGATTAGTCTACAAAAATACACTAAACTTACTACTGATCTTGATCGGTCAAAATTATTTTTTATTGACCAAAAATATCCGATTAATAAAATGGCAATGAAAGATTTGTTTGAATGTCGTCGTTGGGTAAGCGGCAGAATAAAGTTCTGTCTTTATCATCATGATAATGAAATATTCTTAATATCCACAGTTCAAATGCTAATAATAGATCTGTAAAATTTCGTCTAAACTTTTTAAATAAATTTTGTAAAATTCATTTTTATCTAAACTTTGTAAATAAATTTTATCTAAACTTTATAAATAAAAACTTTCCAAACTTTCGGAAACAGAAGTAAGAAGAAAGGAGGTTTCCTGGATCAAGGACATAAAAAACATCCAAACAAATACACGAATAAAAAGATGATGATGATGATGATGATGATGATGATGATGACGATGATGATGATGATGATGATGATGATGCCATCCAAATGGCGATAGAGTTGACTGGTTCCTCTGTAAAATTAACTCCCTATCACTTTGGTATTTACAGTATGGCATGAAAGACCTTTTGTCAGCGATGAGAAGCAGACGAAAAGAAGGGGTCTACAGGTACAAATGCTTTTCTATTTGTCAAAATTGTCATACAGTTTATGACTGAAACTTCCAAGCTGATTTAAATCCTGGTCTGCTTCGAATAACTATGTCGAGAATATCGATTTTAATTAGATGACAAAACTCTGCACACGTTTTAAAACTCTTATTATTTTTAATACATGAAAAGAAAGAGAGAAATAATGTAAAAGCTCCCTCAATGCGGTCAAAACTGGAACAGAATTAAGACGTATGAATATGAAAATCTTAATCTAAATCATAAAAAAAATCACAGCGAATCATTCATTGAAGATTTAAATAAAAAATCTTCATCATTCAGCAAATTCAATAACTTGGTTCTTTAAAAAATATAGCTAGACCTAATGATTACTTACGAAACGACCTGTTAAAAGTACAATTTAAGAAATGGCAAAACATGATTGCGGTCTATATCATCACTGAATAAAAAATGTATAAAAATATTGAAATGGGGTAAAACGAATCATGTCACTGACATTTTGCACATCAAATTTGGACAGAATGTGCCATACTGATGTTCGACAGAATTAAATACATAACATTACATATAAGCAGGAAATAAACCAGTCAGCTGATGAGCACGTAAGCAGTTGACTAACAGAGACACAAAGATCAAAGCTTATAAACTAATTTTAAAATATTGTTTCAATGTAATCGAATCAATCTTGAATAAACAAAAAGGACATCTTGCTGCAATTTAAACAGCGTATTCAAGTTGGTTCAGTACATGTCTGATGAAAATTGAGACGTAAACAAATTTGAAAATGAATTTGATATATCAGTTAATGTTTAAGAATATTGGAAGTGACGTCGCAAATCCACAAGACACCTTCGTAGTAGCATGTGCCACATGGTAGAATATGATCACACACCAATAAGAGGAGGAGTGTTTATAGATCCACTATATACTATTGCATACAAGCTAGGGTAGTGGTGTGTATAGACACACAATACCAACACAAACATACTATACTAGCATTCACAAGATGGTAAGAGGTTTCAATGATTAGTTAGGTGATGAAGATAGAAATAGACATACTCGTACACAAAAAAACAAACATAAAACACTTTGATCAGCAATAATTCTGAGTAGTATCTCTATTCTCTAGAAATACGGATGGCGCTGACAAGGGAGTCTGGTAACCAAAAAAGAGAGCTAACACATTCTACACCGCCACAATTTTCCACAAACTTCTCCTTACAGCCAGTCCGTAGACTAAGCCACGCTCGTGACACCCTGGTCTCTCCATGTAGATTCTTCTCTTCCATATAGCTGTATCTGTGATCCTACTAATGACTCACGATACTTTTGACATATATCAGGAAGTCTGGATTGAAGAGGATGCTGACAAACAATGTTTCGAGTTTACAAACATCTTCTCAGGTTGCCCTGACAACAGATGACACAATGGACCAATGTACCTGTATACGGGTGGCTCTCCATAGATATTATTGTAGCAGAAATGACTCCCTCGGATACACTACCCCGAGTCTCGCTATCTCGGGTTCTTTAGGATAGGTCTTTTTGTATTAGGAGTGATACTCCGCTGAATCTGTTTGAGGACTGGCGCTACAGATTGCGACAGATTTCTAAACCAGCGGGATACCGTCTTATTCCTGGTTTCTTGTCGCCGACTTGGTCACAGAGTCTCCGACTGGGTTGCCGACTCGGTCGCAGGGTGGCCGATTGTGTTGCAGAGTCGCCGACTGGGTCTCCCTCTGTTGCCGAGTCGCCGAGTGAGTCTTTGTCTGATCGCCGACTTGAGGACAGTGAGAAATAATGAAAGATGAGTTATCCTCTGTCAAAACGTATACTGTCGCAAGACCTCTGCTTTCCTTTGGACGAGCCTTGTAGCGCAGGTATTTTGGTCGATGAAAGACCTTGTTTCACTCTTTTCCTATTCCCTGGCCTGGATCTCTCCTGTCCGACGAAATACGATCAAATGTTTGTTCTGGCGGGTGGTTATACTGCTTCACTTGCAAGGGGACGTCTTTACACAATACCACTTGCTAATACACCAACGTATCAGCCACTGTTGGCACGTAGATATACCCAGGCGGAATTAAGTGACTCAAACCTAAGACGCTAGATGGCACTACAAAGCCCGCTAACATTTAAAATCAGAACATATGCTTTAACGAGACGAAAATTACATTAACGAAACGAAAATTACTGTCTATGGGTTTTTTCACGTTACATTATATTCGTCTGATATAGTGGCAGGTAAGGTTGCATTTGCAAAATCCACAACGTAGAAAATGGTTTTTCCAAAGTAGGCAACACCAGGTCCTGAAAGTGTTTAAATGAATTATTAAAAAGCATATTAAAGTAAAAACTTCACTTTTTTGTTTCTGTTTTTTATATTTTTGGGGAAGTTTTTTTTTTTAAAGATTACCTTTGAAGTCCAGACAGTGATAATAACCAAGTGGAGCTAGCAGTAAATCGATAGATGCGCATATCTGAAACAAGGTGAAGTTGTATACTCTATATCCCAAATTCAAACATTTAATAATAATACATCATTAAAAAAACGGAATTAATAGTTATTTTAACAATGCAACGTCTTTTTTTAAATAGACAGGATAGCCATTGAAGAAAACTCTGGAAATTTTTTCTCTTTAATAATCTAACCCTATGCAAAGTACAAGACTATATAGATCGTCACCTTCAAACAAATATGAAAATATGTGCAGTTCCCTTTCTCCTTTCCAGATCATCATGCGTGATTTTCTCAACCAAATGGTACACCCATATTAATAGTATGCATAAAAAACTAATTATGTTTATGTCGTTCTTGTTTATATAAATTTGCATTGTGGCAGTACTGTGTGAGCATTAGGCTTAAATATGACGTAATTAGAAGCTTTAGAACACAGGCGTAACGACAGTTTAAATTTACAACTGTTGCATTAGGTGAAAGAAAAAATATAGCACAAATATTTCTTTTCATTCACATGTATTAATATTAAGTATAAAAAACGATGACAAAACAAAGGTTAAACCATTAGATCTCTGTGAATCTAATTTATTCCACCCCTGTTCAAACTATAAAATCCATTATTGACATATCAGAAATAATTGTGGCAAGTTTCATGTTCCTGTCTTGTAGCATAACCTTGTTTGCTGTGTTTAGTAAGTGCTATGAACATTTTGAAAATAGCTAATTTTTAACTGGTGGTGGGAGTGGACTTTGTGGGACTTTGTTTATAATGAATACTATTCTGCGGAAACAATATCACATCATAATTATTCAGTAGGATTGACTAGAAGATTGCGACTTAAATGGTTCAGCTATACAATTAAAATTAAATCGTACAAAAACAATACCTAACTAGTCTTTGTGGTTGTGCTCCACAGATATTACGCACGTCTAACAGTCACAGTTGTCTGCATTTGCAACATGCACAATGGTGATAATGTTGGCATGATTCTAAGCTACTTTCATGTACTATGGCTGACATTTTTGTTTAC
This sequence comes from Megalonaias nervosa, assembly GCA_016617855.1. Lineage (NCBI taxonomy): Eukaryota > Metazoa > Mollusca > Bivalvia > Unionida > Unionidae > Megalonaias > Megalonaias nervosa. The sequence continues at coordinate 22,597 of JAECUM010093885.1, read as the reverse complement.
ATGTTCAAACTGGATCACAACTGTTGCTCCCAATGTGTTCTAAATCAGCCTAAACTAGTCAAAAATGCACTAACTTAAGAAGTTACTAAAATAGGGTAACAAATTTTGCCACAACAGAAAATGATAGCTTTTGCAAGTGCTATGAATGAATCACAAAATATATAAAAGTGAAAAAGTTATCTGCTCGTTTTTCTAAAAATATATTTTGTACAGTTTACCTTTGAAGTACAGGAAGTGAAAATAACCAAGATAAATAGTAGCTTTTTTTGATGGTTCAACATCTGAAGTAATGCCAAAATGTATACTTTATAACATAAATTACATAAATCAATCACAAACTAAAATAAAGGGAGTTAAAATTCGTTTAACAATACCCAAATAAGTAAGATCTTTTTTAAATAGCCATGATAACCAGTGATGGATTCCTAGGGAGATCGAGGAGAAAATCGTATCTGGTACCGTATCACATTGTAAAAGCGAGGGGAACTCTAAACTTTTATGCACGAAAGAAATAATGCATAAGGCATTTACCACGACGGATGGTATAAAGGTTTTCCAACTGGATGTTCCCCAGAAATTCAGGTCGTGTGTGCTCAAAATGGCACACGAGCCCAGCAAGCGGGCCACTTAGATATAGAAAAATTATATGACGTTAAAATGAAGGTTACATCGAATGTGCGAATAAAGATCGCGAGATTGGGACCGATATTTGAACGCGATTTTCGCGGATCATAAAGTACCGCAAGAAAACTTGAGATTCTCGACGTTCGAGATGCGTTACGTTAGGACAATTCTTGGCCTATGCAGATTCTGCGAGAACTATGTTCGGGTGATGTCGCAGCTGAGAAAGTTGAAACAACATACCAATACGTTGTCGACTTACGCGAGAGACTAGAAAATACATGTTGGATGGCACACGATGAGCTCGAGATGTCGGGTCGCAAGTACCCGAACATTTACAAAGTAGGAAATTCAACGTAGGCGATCGAATGTTGGTGCTTCTTCCTCTTAGGAACAGGTTATTGGTTCAGTGGAAAGGACTATATGAGGTCAAAGGCGAAATGGACAATGGAATAGACATTTTAAGGTACGATGGGAATATTTCATGCCAATGTGTTCAAACGATACATGGAAAGGTGTGATGAAACAGTTGATTAACTGGTGTGTGGTATCGTAATTTACTCGCTAGTTCTAACTAATAACTGCTCCCCTTAGTAGCTGCAATATTAGATAGGGACTGCTCCCTGAGATAAGGGAGCCGCGATCCATCAAGGAAGATATGTGTATTAGGAACCTGTGTTAATAAACCCTGTGTGTGTGTGTGTGTGTGTGTGTGTGTGTGTGTGTGTGTGTGTGTGTGTAACGACTTAAGACTTCCTCGTTTTCATGACATGATGTCAGATGTGACTCCAAAAGATACATAAACTTTTGCAGTGAGTGAAAATGGCGAAATTCCAGGCACCAGAGAGCTTTAACTTTGGGAAGCCAGTGGAGTGGCCGGATTGGAAACAGCGTTTCGCGCGCTTTAGGATCGCCACCAAACTAAACAAGGAAGATGAGGCAGTTCAAGTAAGTTCTCTAATATATACAAGTGGGAAAGAAGCAGAACAGATATTTAAATCGTTTGAGTTTGCTAACGACGAAGATGCCGACAAGTACGCCCCAGTTTTGCAGAAATTTGATGATTACTTCGTCTCCAAGGGCAATGTAATCCATGAAAGAGCGTGTTTCCACCAACTTAGTCAAAAACCAGGAGAGTCTGTGGAGGAATGTTTAAGAAAGCTGTATGAAATTGATGATCATTGTGACTTTGGCGCACAAAAGGACGAAGCAATAAAGATCGTCTTGTAATTGGAATTCTGGATAAAGAGGTTTCTGAAAAGCTTCAAATGGAGGCCGACCTTACCTTAGTGAAAGCCATACAGTTTTGCTGCACCCAGGCGTGTACCATTTCCTTTGTTGTTTAAGGTGAAAGAAGAATTGATCCATATGCAGCAGGAAGGCATCATTGAGGAAGTAACTGAGCCCACAGAATGGTGTGCGCCTATGATAGTAGTCGCTAAGAAAAATGGCGAAGTCAGAATTTGTGTTGACTTGAAGAAGCTTAATGAGGCTGTCAGTAGGGAAAGATATATGCTCCCTACTCTAGATGATATATTACCGAAGCTAATAGGCTCCACTGTCTTCTCCAAACTTGATGCAGAAAGCGGATTTTATCAAATACCTTTACATCCAGAAAGTGCAAAACTGACAACCTTTATTACACCGCTGGGTCGCTTCTGCTTTAAATGAGTCCCATTTGGTAATACGTTGGCACCAGAGATTTTCCGGAGAAAAATGACACTGCTGCTGACTGGTTAAGAAGGGGCAGAGGCCATTATGGACGATATACTAATTTATGGCAGAACCTTACAGGAGCACCACAGACGCCTAAATTTGGTACTGGAGAACTCAATAGGAGTGGTCTCAAGCTCAACAACGAAAAATGTGAATTTAGGAAGAACAAACTGGAATTCTTCGGGTCACGTAATCAGCTCGGATGGCATACTTTCCAGTCCAGCAAAGGCTGCCGCAGTGAAAGAGCTACCTGCTCCATTAAATATTAGTGAGCTTCGTCGCACCATGGGCATGATCAACTACCTTGGTAGATTTCTCCCAGATTTGTCTACAAAAATGCGACCAATTATGGACCTGCTGAAATCGGACACAGCCTGGTATTGGGGCCCAGACCAGGATTATGCCTTCACGAAAGTCAAGGAGATGCTGACATCCATACCAGTCTTAGCATTTTATGACCCTGGCAAGGTGACAGTTGTCAGCGCTGATGCCAGCAGTTATGGAATTGGTGGGGCAATATTCCAACAACATGGAGATAAACTCAAGCCAGTTGCCTTTTGTTCCAGAACACTCACCCCTGCTGAGGTCAAATATGCACAGATAGAGAAGGAGTGCCTTGCATGTATGTGGGCCGGTGAGAAGTTTTCACGATATCTTGTTGGACTGGACTCGTTCAGATTGCATGCTGACCATAAACCGTTAGTGTCACTGATCAACACACATGATTTAGGTAAAGCTCTTTTGAGGTGTCAACGACTGTTGGTGAGGTTGAGACGCTTCAACGCAAAGGCAGAGTACGTAACTGGGAAGCTTTTGGTAGTTCCAGACACCCTTTCTCGGAGCCCTCTCCTAGGCCAGGAAGCCACATACGAAGAGGAAATGGAAGTTTTTATAGAGTCAATGGAGGCATGCAGGCCAATTTCCCATAGTAAATTAGAACAAATTAAAGAAGGTTATAGGAGTGACCACCATCTGCAGACTGCAATGACTTTCACCAGAAATGGTTGGCCAGATAAGAAAAATAGCTGTCCCGTAGATGTACATCCATACTTGCTGTAAGCAGTGAACTCCCAGTTCAGAACGACCTATTTCTCTTGAGGGACAGAGATATCATACCTACAGCCTTAAGGCCTGGAATTCTTGATAACACTCACGAGAGTCATCAGGGATTAGCCAAATGCCGTGAGAGAGCCCAGAGTTGTGTATAGTGGCCTGGGATCGAGAGACAGATCCAAGACAAAACAGAGATATGTGAATTTTGTCAGATTAGGAAGCCAGCACAGAGGAGGGAACCATTGAAGACAACCTCTCTACCAGACAGACCATGGCAGAAAATTGCAATCGATATTTGTGAAGCCAAACAAGAAAGATACCTGGTAGCTATTGACTACTTTTCACGCTATTTGGATATTATGCATCTAACAAAAACAACCTCCCAGCAGGTAATTGGAAAGCTAAAGAGCACATTTGCACGATGGGGAATTCCTGAAATCGTAGTATCAGACAATGGGACCCAGTTCACTTCCTCAGAATTCAAAGAGTTTGCTGAGAAATACAACTTCAATCAAGTATTTACCAGTCCTCACTACCAGCAAGCGAATGGTGAAGCAGAAAGTGGTGTCAAAATAGCAAAGTCCATTCTTAAACAGGGTGATATATTCCTTGCCCTGATGGCTTATAGAACCACACCGACAGCTGCGACAGGTGCCAGCCCAGCCCAATTGATGATGGGACGCCAGATGAGGACCACCTTGCCCATTCTTGAAAAGAAGTTAAACCCCAAGTGGCCAAAACCTCAAAATCATCAGGCAGAGAGACCTTAAGACAAAACAAAGATATGAATTCTTTTACAACCGGCGCCACACTACACGTAATTTACCAGATATTACTGAGGGAGACGGCTTCAGAATCAAATGGCATGGAAATGACAACAAGTGGTCCACACCAGGCATAGTTATTCAAGCCGACAACGACCGAAGAAGTTACTCGGTAAAAACTCCCCAAGGGATATACACGCGCAATCGAATCCATGTACAGCGGATGAAAAGCCTGAGAATCTGCTTCCGGTCAACACAAATTCGTCTACAGACATTGTAACAAAGTCCTCACATTGTCCAGTCAGGACCCATATGGAGTCCAACACAAAGTCTCTCAATAACACGGAGCCCGTGGCACCATCTAATGATTCTACCACCCAGAGTGACCCAGTGCAGCCGACCCCGAGCAAGCCAGCTGTACCCAATGGGCTCAACAATCCCAACACTCCAGTGCGGACGTCAAGTGGGAGAGCCGTCCGAAAACCAGCCAGATTCAGTGATTTTGTCTAAGAAAGTGATTTTTATAAATGTGCCAACGCGTAGTTTAGTATTCGATTTCTGAATTATTGCAAGTTTACAGTAACCTTGTATATAATTCAATTCCGTCAAATTCTTGCTGTGGACAGTTCAGATATAAAGACAGTAAATTCATTGCTTACTTATTTAATGTTTTCATATTGGCGGAATTGATTCATTTTTTTCCTATCTGGTCATAAGCAAAATGTTATGTTCGGATAATCTCAAAAGAGGGGAGATGTGTGGTATCGTAATTTACTTGCTAGTTCTAACTAATAACTGCTCCCCTTAATAGCTGCAATATTAGATAGGGACTGCTCTCTGAGACGGGGGCGCCGCGATCCATCATGGAAGATATCTGAAGTGTATTAGGAACCTGTGTTAATAAACCCTGTGTGTAACGACTTGAGACTTCCTCGATTTCATGACAACTGGTATTGAATGTAGTATGTACTGCTGTCATAGTGATATAGAAGTAGGTGAAGGCTACCACCGGCAAAATCGCACCGATCCAAATTGAAGTCGTACATCGTTTGATCTAACAGCACACACGGGGATTTCCAACCAAGCATTTTGGTGATCCCTTTCGAAATCCCGCTTTACCACGACGCCAGTACAATGGGTGTCGCGTAAGGCCGTAGTTTTCTGACTGTTGGTGGTATCACTTGATGTCAGCACCTCCCCTCGGGAAAAAAAAAGAAAGTGCACATCGACTGAATAAAATCAAGACCGATCTGCGCGCGTGCACCGTATTAGCTCCCAAATTAGCACGCTGAAAATCGTCGCGGTTATTGCTTCCTGACCACCCCCTGCTTTCAATGGCAATCGCAAATCTTTGGACAAAACGCTTTTGTCTCGGACACTTGGGAAATGCCTATCCTTACGATTTGCACCTTGCCAGATTGAAATTTTTCCACCTTTATTAGCACCAGGTTTATATAGTTTTCTGGGTCTCTGGCCTTTAGATTGATTAATCGTCTTCTTGTTTCTAGAGACCAAATTCTGGGTACCTCCCCTGGGCTTCGGTGATATAGTCTGCTTAGCCATATCATAGATATTTGTGAAAGATTTTACCTCAGAAACAAGTAAAACTTCCTACCACAAGTGGTTAACAATTGGTCCCCAAGTAAATAAAATCTGTAAAACCCTTCAACCTTTTATCTCTCTTACCACGCCAGCCTACAGGTGTAAATAATTTCCCGCCCTCCTGACGAAATGGGTGAATGTTTGCCTCTCTTTGGTATACTATGATTAAACTTCTTGCCTAACCATTGCTAAGCTAACTCTTATTTCCTGGAGCGTTGGAATTTAGCGCGTTCTTCACAGGAAGACGAGAATACACATTCAGACCTTTTCCCTTAAGTAACGCGCTGAGATGGAGCTGACAATAATCCTTTCTCCACTTATGGACATTGGCATATCGTTCAAACCTGTGTATATTACTGTCCATGTTATCTATATCGTCCTCTGATGGGCCTCTCAGCTTGTTCGGCATAGATTCCTGTTCTCCCCTGCCTCTTAGCAGTTAATAATTCAAATCTATAAACATATCTTTAAACTCTGTGGCTTCTAACTTTGCTTGCTTCAGCCTCTCTAACTTTCTTACCTCTAGATCTCTTATCTGTTCTATTTTTTCAACACTGCTTTATATTCATTCCCTCACATACGTTCCTTCTCTGCCTGCTTTTCTAGTTCTATCTTCTTCTTCACAAATACTATCTTTCTTCAGCTTGCTTTTGTAATCTTTCTGCTCCTTCTCAAATTCCCTTTTCACCCGCTCTGCCAGCATATCCCTTTCTATATCCATCTCCTTTGATCTCTGTACTCTTTCACGGGCTTACTCTTCCTGCACAAATTTTCTAAGGAGTTTCCCCTGAAAACTAAATTATTTGCACATCTCCACTAAATCTAAAAGTGACGACGTGAATAATATTGGTTATAAGGTTACCAGTCCAAAGTGTACTACCACGTAAAACGTACAATTATGGGACTGCACAAACCAACCTTCTTTTCATTCTCAGAAGGCAATAAAATATATTCTGTTGTTATCTCTCAGAGATTTTGTTCGCTTTTGCCATTATGTTAGTGTATTTTATTTTAGTTTAGTTTATTATTAGCTTGTTCCCTCCACGTCTTGATATCTTTCAGATTGTTTGTACTAATTGTGACTAGTATTTATGTAATAACTTTCCTGAATGCGACGTTTATTTGATGTTATAGTTATCCTATTCCACATCATTTGTTTATAATTATTTCTATTAAGTATCTCTTCATTAGACTGTCTGTTGTGATTATCATGTCAGAAAGTAACTGGACACTGTTATATTGTAGAATTCGAGATGAGCTGTGAGTTCAAGATTTCTTACATCACTCAATTTTGTGAAAATATGAAGATAGCAGCGAAGCACATAAAATCTACCCCTAACACGACAGTATTACGATTATATAGACCAAAATTTAAACCATAAATTTGCAATCTTATATGTGGATTGTTGTAAAGAAGCTGGAAAATGAAAGTAGTGAAATCATGAAAATCCATGTTTCTAAATATAGATGCACCAACACGGCATGCGTAGCACCGTTTTGTTTTTGGCTGTATACCGATTCATTTGGAAAGAAGGATCATTCGTAATTCATTTAAATCTCGGCTTCAATGCTTTAGTCTATCGTCAGTGAATAATAGCAACTGCTCTGTTTTATAGGCAACAATGAAATTAAATGTTAATAGTTATGGGGTAATTATGTATTTAGTGCTTTACAATATTTACAGTTCTAGTTCCACTAATCATAGAATTTTCAAGCGCAGTAAAATCACTTTAATAAAAATCATATTTTTCCGACATATTAACGACTAAATAGGTTTGTTTGATCAATATGTGCATATTAAATGTTTATATATATATATATATATATATATATATATATATATATATATATATATATATATATATATATATATTGGTTGTGTTGCATTACTTTTTTATGACACTTAGAGATAGAACAACAAAAAGAAAGCATGATTGCTTGAAAATATCATATTAGGTAGTTCTCCATTGTTGCCAAAAATATCAAGCTTATTATATCAGATGTCTAACATGCAAGTTTCATCAAGTTTGGACAAAATATATCTGAAATATACTTTCCTGATTTCAAAACAGCAATTAGCTTGTCAATTTTAGCGCATCGGAAAATAATTCTGTGGAAATCCTGCATACAATGACTGGACCTACTGAATAGGAAGGGACTAATTTGTCGGTGTCACGTAAACTGACAATATTAGTATATTTAGGCCAATGTTAATAGACACCATTAATAATATTGTTGTATATTTCCTATGTTTTTGTTTCAGTGTGTAACTGCTCATTGGACCTAAAAGGTATTTTTTGCAAATATTATATACATATATCTTTTTACCTTACACGTTGTAGGTATACCGAAAATATCTTTCACTCTTCATGTCCTATGCTGATGTTCAATCTGTTAACTGTACCTCTCTATAATTTTCTTTAATTGCCATAAATTTCGCAAGAAACAAATCAAAAACTTGACAAATTACAGCCATACAACAATTACCTCTAAAACACACCCAACAAAGTAACAATATTTAAGTAACTATAACCATAAACAAATTAAATAAGGTACAACATATGACTCAACCCACTAGACGGATGGTTTTGAAATGTTACCTTGGGACCTGATTATTCAGCTAAGATATCTGTCTTCCCTAAAGTTGACTCCTTTATACTTAAAAATAGAACCAAAAAACTTAACTAAATTACAACACCGCAACAACTATCCCTAAAACGCACTCAGTAGATTAAAAATTAATAAGTAAATAAAAATTAAATCAGGTCCAACATAACAGCTCAACCCACTGGATGGATGTCTTTGAAATGTCGCCGTGGGACCTGATTATTTAGCAAAGATATCTGTCTTCTCCAAAGTCGATGCCACCGCACTTAGACATTGGACCTTAACAAAACTAAGTGATAGCGAAACATCAGTATTAAAGAAACAGCTATCTACAAACTAAAAACACAAAAGAGAAGTACACCTCACCTGCTCCTCAAGCACAAAAAAAAAATTGTCCCCCCATTTCTTTTCTTTTTTCTCTAACTAACCATATCTAACAGATACCAAACTAATCCACCTTATAATCTTATACCAACTGTCCTCAACCAAAACTTAAACATTATAAGGTGGTCCGAACACCCAGGACCATCAGGGCCCGTCGTACAAGGCGACTACGTAAACCTATATTAGAACAACATTAGGGCCCCAAATAGTCATATATAAGGTGGTCAAAAACCCTATGACCATCAGGCCTCGCCTCACAAGGTGGCAAATAACTTTACGTACGCATTCGGTGCCAAATTAATCATAGGTTGGCAACTTCCAAGACCGATAGGCCTAAAAAATAACAAAGTATGTTATGTAAGACCCCAAAACAATAGCTCATATACGGTGGTCTAAGCCCATGACCATCAGGGCCAGTCACACATGGTGACAAACCGTAAATTAGATAACATACCAAATGGCTGTCATCTGAGGTTCCTCCTTCCTTATTACTAACACCAAACAACACAGAGTACCAATTCCAAATTCGTACAAGACAAAAACTTCAGGCCATCACCCTGGAGTCTCCGAGCGTCTTCTTGTGGATTGGCACCTGCCTGCCTGCCCTGTGTCCTACCTTTCCTCGAACGGACATAAAAATTTAACAGCGTGCAATGCACGCATAAATATTACACCAACCAAAATTCAGTCAAGACTACGACATACATGAGTGTGTGCTGATACTACTCCCACTCATTTATTCAAATTCGGTAGATACGGACTTAAACATGAGTGTGTGTTGGGTCTATTCCTACTCATTACAGCCTATCATTCTGGAAGCTTGGAACTTTATTGTCCCGCGACCTGACGGCTAAATTAACAGCACTCTTTGAGTGCATAAACGCCTGGGGGATGTGGCTGTGATTCCTTTCCCCAGGAGCAATTAATCATCCTGCTGTGCAGGGATAAAACAGTGGTACATGCACAATAGTGCGAAAACAACTATAATCCAAGTAATCAATCAAATCAGTCTGACCACCCATGGTTGACTCGTTCACCAATGAAGATGTCTTCAAGACTAGCAAAGCTGAATGAAGCCATGTGAATTTACATCATGTCAGGCAAAACCCGATCCCCATGCCTAATGAGATAGAGAATGTCAGGATGTTAAATATAGCCCAAGACCTGATAGAAGAGGTCTTCAGAGAAGAAATCAAGAAGGAACAAGAAGAATGGACGGAGAAGTACAGTCTTCAGAGACATCAGAGAGAACAGCAACAGCAACATCATCATCAGCAGCAACAACAGCAGGAGCCAGACAGAGGCTTTGTAGACTGGTGTGTAGACAAGAAAGAGTTCTCCTTCTCCTTCCGCAGATGCAGACCTATCCTGTCGGAAAACCTGCAGCCAGACGGTGACGCAATCTTAGACGATAAAAGATTGCCATAACCCCGTCAACACAACAGCCCTTTTCAGGGCTACCCCCAACCATCTACAAAAGAGATACTAGTCAAATTGCCAAACCGTTTGTCTGTCTTTACGTGTTTGACTCTAGGTTAAAACAGAGAAGTGTCTCTATAAGAACTTTGTTTCATTGTTTTATGTGGAAAAGATAGAAGTGTGACTATAAGCACTTCGTTTCTCTGACTTGTGAGATAGTGTATGTTTTTGATAGGTAGGAGTGGTAATAAAGTGTCTTTGTAGGTGAAAAAAGTCAACGTGAGTATTTCTTTTAGGTCCGCGCGTTCCATGTTTTTGATTATGATATGGGTATTGTTAGTTTTTTTGAAAAGGGGATGTTTTCCTTCACGTCTGCGCTTAAGACATAAATCGAAGCGTTCATCATTCTGGCTACCCATCGTTGACTAGTCAACTGAAAAGAAAATGAGTAGACTAACAATACGCTTGAGCTCCAAATACACCTACTAAGTGAGCTAGCTATGTAGGTCATAGCAGAAGATGCCCAGCTAGAAGAAGAGGAGCAGGAGGAGAGGAAAAAGAAGGAAAAAGAAAGAAGAAGAGGAAAAGAAGAAAGAAATAATTCTGCCTCACCTGATGCTAAGGCCAGTGTGTGAGGTGAAACCCGTGGTGATGACACCTCCACAGCCAGTACCAGCACGACATCCAGTACCAGCACCACAGCCACTACCAGCACCACAGCCTCTACCACCAGTACAAAGACCTTGGTTCACCAGAATGAAAACTGGGAGGAGGAGATAAAGAGACCTCATCATCCTCGGGTTTGGCGTAGAAGAAAATTGGAAGTCTTCACTATCCCTCAAAGTGAAGAATGAGATAGTGAAGCCAGTCAACCCTCCTCGGCGTTACCAGCCACGCAAATAAATTGGGACAATGACTCGAGCCGCTGTTGCGTGTGTGGGGCCAGACCTGGGAGGTGCAAGCATTAGCCAAGTAATTTGGAGATCTCTAGATCTCTAGAAAAGAGAGACTGATCAACTTGCCAATTTATGTGAATGTGGAGTAGTGTGACTATAAACACTAACTCCTTTACTGATGTCTGTGTTTGTATGTGTATTTGTGTTTATATGTGTGCGTGTACGTTTTTTTGTGTTTGTGTGTGTTTGTATGTGTATCTGTGTTTGTATGCGTGCGAGTACATTTATTTGTGTGTGTGTATGCATGTTTGTATGTGTATTTGTGTTTCTATAGGTGCACGTAAGTTTCTGTGTATGTATATTTGTGTTTGTTTTTTCCCTTAATAAACCCTTGTCCCTAGAGTAAATAATATTTGTGAATGTGGAGTAGTGTGATTATAAATAGTAACTCATTTGCTGAGGTGACTGTACCGGTAGGTAGTGGTGTGTTTTGTATGAAAAATTTTACTTCTTCACTATGTATTGATAGAAAGCATAGTGGTTTTGTATAAAAATTTATGTTAAGTTAGCATTCTCATGGCTGTGGATTGTTTGGTAGGTGATATGGGCAGTTGGTAAAAGGGGATGTTTTCCTTCACGTCCATGATTGAGACATATAATTTGGACAATTCAAAATTGAATATTCCAAAATGTCGAGTAACATGGATAGGATGTCGCGATTGCAAGAGGCAGTGGATGACTTGGGGACGGTAGAGGAATTTTTAATGAGGTTGGAGTATGGTGCATATAGTCTCCACCATCTCAAAATAGAAATTAATAATTTAAAGAAGACGAAGGAGAGGTTTATAGAACTGATAAAGGAGGAAAAGGAGAAGAAAGAGGATGAAGAAGATAAAATCCAAATGAGAGCCTGGAAGGAAAAGATAGAAAAGGAAGAGGAGAATGAGAACAGGAAGAAAGAGGGGGAGAAGGAGAAGGAGGAAGAGGAGGAAAAGAAGAAAAAGAAGAAGAATGTGATGGGGAAGATAAGGAAATGCGGGAAAAGAAGAAGAGAAGAGAGACAGTAGAAGAAAACCAAAGGCCCCTTTCAGGGCCACTCCATTGCTCGAACAAATTTACTCAATATTTGCCCTATTTGTTTGTTTATGTCTCTGTCTCTGTCTCTGTCTCTAACCATGTTTCTATGTCTATGTCTCTATATATGTCTCTATATGTTCAATTCCCTCTTGACGCTAAACAGGCCCAATAATCCCCATGTTAAAGTCGCATTGTCGCCAAAGTGGCCCATTAAATTCCCATGTTAAATTCCCATTGTCGCTAGAGTGGCCCATTAAATTCCCATGTTACATTCCTATTGTCGCTAACGTGTCCCAGGGGAGTTTTGTATGGACATTCCCGTTGTTGCTAAAGCGGCCTAGGGGGATTTGTATGGACAGGCCCAATAATCCCCATGTTAAATTCCCACTGTCGCTAAAGTGGCCCAGGGGGATTTTGTATAGACATTCCCATTGTTGCTAAAGTGGTCTAGGGTGGATTTGTATGGACAGGCCCAATAATACCCATGTTAAAGTACCATTGTCGCCAAAGTGGCCCATTAAATTCCCATGTTAAATTCCCATTGTCGCTAGAGTGGCCAATTAAATTCCCATGTTACATTCCTATTGTCGCTAACGTGTCCCAGGGGAGTTTTGTATGGACATTCCCGTTGTTGCTAAAGCGGCCTAGGGGGATTTGTATGGACAGGCCCAATAATCCCCATGTTAAATTCCCATTGTCGCCAAAGTGGCCCAGGTATTTTTTGCATGGACATTCCCATTGTCGCTAAAGTGGCCCCTATTACTACTTTAGTGACATCTGATCGATTTATGACCTTGGATATGCTTAATGGAAACACGAACGTCATTGTGTAGACAACGATCAATTGTGTAATAAATATTATATATCAAAATGCCTCAGCAACGCAGTCAGCGACAAAGTCGCCAGAGCAAAAAGCGAGCTGCTAAAAAGACTGGACAAAGAAAAAACAAAAACATCTAAGGGGGTTCAATTGCCATCGCTACAGTCCCATTTGTCAAAACATTGGTAACTAAATTATTAAGCTCGGTATTACTTCCACTAGGTCTTTCTGCAGCTTCTGGAGCTGTCACTGTAGCAACAGAAAAATTCAGTCATGGGAAATGGTGTTCATCACCTCATCTGCTGGCTATGGTAACAGGAGACGTAAAAAAATAATAGCATCTGATGAAATATATAGTAAAACAAAGTCATAAGTACCAGTAAAATTAACGATGTCGCCGCAGCAGAAAAAATATTGCTACGGCAGCTCAGAATAAGAGACCGATATCCATTAAACTTAGATCGGCAGCATTAACAGGACCTGATATGATTATGCTGACTCACAGACAGGCCACCTCTGTGATAAAACATGCCACTGCTCACAAAGGACTTGTTCTCAAATTGTCTGCGTCGCAATTTTCAAAACAAGGTGGATTTATCGCACCACTATTAGCTGGTATTGTTGGAACTCTTCTTCCAGGATTACTCGGTATTGGAAGAGGACTTCAGATTCCTGGAACTACACGTGGAAGACTCTAAAAAATAGCATGTGGAAAGATTCACAAGCGATAACACCAAAAGATAGAATTTTTTACTAGAGATCATTGACCAGTTGAATCAAGCATGACAATGAAGCATTAAAATGTCTCCAGCAGAAGCTTCATCAGTAATCCCATAGGGTGACCATGATCGAAAACAGGAGGTCACAGACGCCTTATTTTTAGGCATAAATTTAAAGGAAGATGACCGCGTGAGAATCAGCAGGAAAAAAAAAAAAGCACATTCAACTGGACCGAGGAAGTCTTTGTGGTGGATACAGTCAAGAAAACAATGCCGGTCACGTACACGCTTAAAGATGCCTCAGGAGAACCCATCGAAGGTTGTTTTTACGCGCAAGAATTACAGGAAACCAACCAAGACGTGTTCAGGATCGAAAAATTCCTTTCAACCAAGGTTAAAAATCTCTCGTCAAATGGTTGGATTATCCTGACATATTTAACCCATGGATTCCGACGGCAGCGTTGACATCCCTGAGGAACTGAGCGCATGAGACGATAATGCCTCCGATATAATTTTATCATAACCTGCTGGCACCATTTACCAGAAACTGGTTGACCCTTGGCTGCATGCTCTGGAAGTCCCGTCACCTCACAAATACGCTTAAACACATAATCAAATTTGATAAATTTCTGACGACGTGGAAGCTCTCGTCACCAGGTTAATAACTGACAAAACTGATCTCGCTGTGATGCTGATAGATTAAATCGCATTAACTTATTCTGGATATGATACTGCTGCTTATATCTATGCGCTGGTCTCTGGTGACTGTGACACGGTCACCTCCACTAATCATCCTCATACTCATCTATGTCCACCTCACAAAATATCATCTCTAGAATATAACTCAAATCATGATTTACAAACTCAATAGCCTCATCAAAACGTTTCAATATATCCTCATAGTCATCCTTCACTGTCGCAGTAACTCTGCTGTGGACAGCGGTCACGACTCTGTGACACACGGTGTGTCCGACCACAATTCTCTCCATAGTCGCAGCTAAGATAATGACGTCTCTAAAACATCCATAATTTTATACTATACTGTAACCTCTAATACATTTTCACTCACACTGAGCCAAAACTTTCCTTTTTTGATACCTTTCATCTCATGGCCCATAACCATCCATCAGCTTAAACGCACCACTAAAAATGTGGTCCAGAACCACCCCATTTTTGATGCGTATAGATGCATCCATAGAAAACACCTTTCTGTGCATTAAAGTGACCACCTCTTAAAAAAGTGGTCTTGAACCACCACTCTATTATACTACTCACCTGGGGTTGTATAATTGGTCCCGTTATACCTGTACCCAAAGCTATGACTATTGAAGAGATCAAGATAGCTACTTTAGTCAACCAGGACCTTCAGCATGTTATCAAATCGATAGAGTCTGCAAATTGGAAACATTCATACAAACAAAACAAAACCTTTGAAACATTTTCAAAGCCTCAGACATGCGCTCAAGATTGTTCCAGTTACTAATGGTATTGTCCTACTGTGTGACAGGAAACTAGTAATACCAAAAGGGCTACAAAACAGAGTGATAGAGATAGCACATGAAGGCCATCAGGGCATAGTCAAGGCAAAATAACTTCTTCGTGAGAAAGTATGGTTTCCTGGTATTCAGAAACAAGTACGGAATTTTTGTCAAATTTGTATACCATGCCTTGCATCAACGCCAAAGCAAATGGAGGAGCCGCTAAAAATGACAGTTCTACCAGACAACCATTTGTGTCAAATTAGCATGGATTTCAGTGGCCCTCTTCCATCTGGAGTATACTTAGTGGTACTTGTAGATGACTACTCAAGGTATACAATCGTTTAAATTATTAACTCAACAGCTGCAAAAACTAGCATTCGCAACTTGACAAGATATTTTCAATGTTCGGAATACCAGAAGATGTAAAAACCGATAACGGACCTAAATTCAATGGACGTGAGTTTACAAAGTTTGCAGAATACATGGGATTTAAGCATAGAAAAATTACACCTTTATGGCCTCAAGCCAATGGTAAAGCAGAAAGGTTTATGAGGACATTTGGAAAAGCTAATAATAAAGCAGATAATGCAGAACATAAAAGTTGGAAACAAAAAATGTACAACTTTTTAGGCAATTACAAAGCCACACCTGATGCAACAACCAACAAATCTTCCGCCGAGATGCTACTTGGACGAAAAGTGAGAACTAAACTCCCAAGTATACAAATCAATCAGACAACAACAAAACTAGGAAAACAGATACTGACACAAAGGAAAGGATGAAGAACTATGCAGATCAGACTCGAAAAGCGAAGACAGATTTCAAATTTGGAGACAGTGTTCTAGAAAAGCAAGAAAAGCTAGACAAGTTGTCAACTCCATTCAACCCCAAACCGTATGAAATCATCAACAAAAGATGACCAATGATAACAGCGAGAAGAGAAGACCATCAAATCACTAGAAATTCGTCATTCTTCAAGACAGTAAGGAATTCTCCCCGTATTTCCACCGTCAGATGACCAGACATATGATACGATAAAACTAAAGAAGGGTGGAGATGCATCTGACATATATTCAACATCAGATTTAACATTAAGAAGATCATCACGAGTCAGAGAACTACCAGACTACCTGAAGGATGTGTGTGCAAAATGACTCAAAACTTTTAGAAGCTTTACCACATGCGTTGTGTAGCTATAATGTTTTACTTACAAATAATGTAGTGTGTTGTCGCTGTAACCTGTTCTGTAGATCTAGAGTTAATAACAATAACATGTGTATCTCATCAGATGGCAATTTAGTTGAACGAGCTGAAGCTGAACTCTACTAACAGTAAAAACCCAGAACATTATTAGGACGTGACCGTGAGAACTGTAAACCTACTTTGCCCGGTTCTACGTTGGCCATGTTGTACCGCATCAGAAAATTAAGATGCAAATTGATAATATTCATGAATTTCTGCTATTTTAATTTCTGTTGTTAAAAACTGTATTATTATCATCACGATTACTTCGAAACAAAGCAAACTGATTTTCAATTTAAACACATAAATTGTAAGTCTGAAAGAAAAATAGGGACTTAGTGTTTCAGAAGCAGTGCTATATGGTAATATAGACTTGCCTACTGCACAATCGGCAGCATAGAGATCAGACATAAGACTGATATATATGGTGCTAGATGTAGATCTGACAAATTGTCAGTTATAGTATGTATACTTAAGAATAAACATGTGTCTGTAGAAACAGATCTCTTCCTCTTTCATTTACAAAACCCAAACATTACAATGGATTGTTCCGATCTGTCAATCAAACTGGGCACATTGACCAATCAAAAATAGGCATTTCACCGCGTATCACCGCGTAGTTACGCGTTGCTATCCGCAATATTTGCTCACAAACATAGACCACGCTCGGTTCCTTTTTTATTACATTGCAGAGGAATTTGACAGATTACGCAGAAAATCACTGAAAATTTATCCGAAAAATGGTTCGCCGTTGTGCTTCAGGCACATGCGATGCAGATCGTCGTTATTATGAACGAATTCAAGAGGACATTTTTTTTTTCTTAAAAAAATGTTCCCAAACTAAACACCAGCATAGAAAAATATCTGCGTTGGAAGTGATACAGTATTTATAATCATATCTCATATATAAATACACACAACTGTTTTTAAATAATGATATTATTTGTTGTGCTTGTGAAAATGTTGAATACAATTTTATGCTATTTGTATGCTTATGCTGAAGATAATTCTCAACAGACTAAAGCCTCAAGCAGAGAAAATTATTGCTGAAGAGCAGGCAGGCTTCCGAGCAGGACGGAGCACCACAGAACAAATCTTCAATCTCAGACTCGTTTGCGAGAAATACCTTCAGCATCAGCAGAATCTATACCACGTCTTTATAGATTTCAAAAAGGCCTTTGATAGGGTATGGTATGCAGCTTTATGGGCAACTATGAGGAAGTAGAACATCAGCTCAAACCTGGTGCAGGTTGTTAAGTACCTCTATGACAAAGCCACCAGTGCTCTCCTCATCAATGGCAGTAGAGGAGATTGGTCCCGAACAACAGTTGGAGTCAGACAGGGATATATACTGTCACCTACACTCTTCAACATTTTCCTGTAAAGGATCGTGGAGGATGCCTTGCATGACCACAAGGGTACTGTCAGCATCGGAGGAAGAACAATTACAAACCTTCGCTTCGCAGATGATATTGATGGTTTAGCAGGAGATGAAAAAGAACTGGCTGACTTGGTTGAGCGCCTCGACACATCCTCCACAGCATACGGTATGGAGATTAGAACAAAAAAAAAAAACAAACCGATGACAAAAAGCACCAATGGCATCAGTGCAGAAATAAAGGTCAGTGGACAGAAGCTGGAAAGAGTCACAAGCTTCAAGTACTTGGGATCAATAATCACAGATGAGGGCTCCAAACCAGAAGTACTTTGCAGGATTGCCCAGACAACAGCAGGAATAACAAAGTTGAACCAATATGGAAAGATACCAACATTGCTTTTGGTTCCAAAATAAGGCTGATGCGCTCGATTGTCATATCCATCTTTCTGTATGCTTGTGAAACATGGACGCTCACATCAAATCTACAAAGAAAGATTCAAACCTTCGAAATGAGATGCTACCGCAAGATCTTGGGCATCTCATACATTGACCATGTAACCAACGAAGAAGTCCACAACAGGATCCAACGAGCCATCGGATCCTATGAAGACCTCTTGACCACTGTAAAAAAGCGCAAACTGAAGTGGTACGGTCATGTCTCAAGATCATCTGGACTGGCAAACACAATCATGCAAGGCACAGTGCGAGGGTGCGAAGAAGAGGCAGACAGAAAAAGAGGTGGGAAGACAACATTAAGGAGTGGACAGGCATGGGATTTGGAGATTCCCAAAGGGCAGTAGAGAACAGGGAAAGATGGAGAGAATTGGTTGTAAAGTCAGCTGTGGTAAGGGACTGATGACGATGATGATGTATGCTTATGTTCGAACTGTATATTATATTTAAATAATAATTTACATGCAATATAGAAAATGTGTTTATACGTGTTGTTAATTTTTGTCTTTATGTTACCTTGGTTTAATAAAAACTTAAATTGAAATATTGGAATCCTGCATCATGCTTCTACAGTGCTGATTTTATTACAAGTTTCAAAATTGAGCATTATAACTGATGTGAACTTGACAAAACACCACTCTATACTTTAAAAATTGGATTTTTACATCAATTATTTCAAAATGTTAAATTTAATTATTTTTATAATGGAAGGTTTTTAAGAAATATTTTAACTTTATGAAGAAGTTAAACTGTAATAAAATATTTCTTATATCTTTATTAGGCTTGAGACTAAACAAAAACAGCAAGCTATATCCTGCCATTTATTTAAATGTTTGTCGTGCTGACGAGAATAGAATTGATCTCTTGCAAATTACTGATTTTATAACACCTGCAAAATGTTATGACATCAATGCTGTAACATGAAACGAGTCACACTAATTGGGAAACAAAGGTAAAAACAAATATATCCCCTGTAAACGTGCCTGTAGTGGCTTATTTCGATGTGTCATTATTATTTCCTTCTTTTTCTAAGGGGTTAAGAAAAATGATCGTTTTACATGGATCTGACACAATTCCAATGTACTGGTTTATCAATGATACCCCTACAAAATGTTTGATCCGTCCAATTGATGATACACGTTCACACGGCGTAAAGAGCGTAAAATATTCCCTCGAATCACTCAGGCAACTTTGTATAAATTGTTTATTTATTTATTGTAATTTTAATACTTGTTTTTCTAAACATAATTAAATTATTAATTATAGATTTAAAAAGAACTTGTTGTATTCTTACAAGATAATTATACGTGTATACAATATAAATTGGGTGCAAAAACATCACGAAAGCTTCATTTTAAATTTTACAAAAAAATGAAACCATCTATAAATTTTGATAATTAATAAATATGCATAACTTTGCAAGCTGAGAAAGATTTTGCTATTTTGTTCTCTTATAGCAAAATGTCTTCAAGTTTGTCATGATGTTCGTTCTTCCTCATAGATGGCAAGCAAGGTATATACATGTGTGTAGTAGTTCAAGCCTTTCTTTAACGCACGATCTGAAAGAATTTTGCAATCAGGTAGGAAAGTGGCAGAAATATTGTCGAGAATATTGTCCATTAAATCTGTAACTGATGCTACTGAAACCGCCATTTTCACGATAGCTTGTGCACAGCAGTAACAGTAACTAAGTGGGCGGAGCTTATTGTTCGATATCGGAACTATCCATTGGGTGTTCCGACACATCAACATCCGTCTACATAGTCTGTGTTACACCGACCTGAGACTGAGAGTGGCGTAACTTCCATGGTGATTGTGAAGGACTGAATTTCGCAGTCACTTTCTTCCTCAGGACTGATTTTAATGCCATCATAGCGGCAATGGTAACAGGAGATCTCGGCCCATAACAGTGTCCGCCCATTGCAGATTCGGCACACACAAATTGAATTCAAAAATTTACCCATAACATACTCGGCCCATTTCATAGTCGGCCCGGAACAAAGTCGGCCCTCTTACACTTGATCTTGTATGACTTCGTAAAACAATGTGGGACCAAATTGTTTGTTTGTGATCTTATATGGCTTCGTAAAACAATTTCAGTTTGGGATCCAATTATATATTGTGTGTGCTCTTGTAAGGCTTTGTAACACCTGTTGCTTTTGAACAAGAAATGTTGATACAAAACATGAAAAGTCTGAAGTATGTAATAAAATATTTAGTCGGAGTGAAAATCTAAGTAACACGAGAGGATACATACTGGAGAAAAACCATTTAAATGAGAAGTTTGTAATAAAAGTTTTAGAGTCAGTGGAAATATGAATCGACACAGGAGGATACATAATGGAGAAAAACCATTTAAATGTGAAGTTTGTAATAAACGTTTTCCTTTCAGTGCAGCTCATAGTCATCACATGAAGATATTTACTGGAGAAAAACCATTTGAATCTACTACGGAACTCCCATGCAACTCCAGTATCATTGATACTCATTCTAAATTTTCCTTCATGCTTGCAAACATCAAAATGAAACATGATTTATGGAGTTTCAGAATGAAAAATATTTAGATCTGAGCCAGTGTCAAGGTATGTATATCTATTAACTGCATCCCTAGTATAGGTTGTTGAATGTTTTTATCTGCCTAAGTAAATTACTGTAGCGCCTGCTGAATATAGTAAATACTATTATTTCTAACCCAAATTCGTCTAACATTTGCATTATCAAATGCCTTATTATTTTCCTTTTGGTCATTTACGTTTATCTGTAGGCTGAAGTGCTGTAAACACATCACATGGAAGTTGTTCTGACGCATTTGTGGACATTCTCCATTTTGGATTCAGTTCATTATCGTTATATTCTTGTCCTTATACTTTCATCTGTTCAACATACATTTTTTGGTTTAGCCATTAACTACTTTTGTTTAATATCACTTGCCATTGACAGCAACAATTCAGTTATCAGCAACCATAGGCTAATATGATTAATGTTACATTTTGCATACAGATACTCCATCTATTCTCACAATATACTGGTCAGATCGATATCTCACTAAACTTGTGAAGTGTTTGATACTATGAAATGCTCTATTCATATTATTGCATACACCAAATGTGCTAGATAATGGTAAAAGGAATGATGTCACCAGTAGTTAGGAACTGTCTCTGTGAAATTCCTCCATTACAAGTTTCAAAATCTCCATTGACAGCTGCTCGAAACTGTTGTATCTGTACAGATTGATCATCAGGGTGAGTAACAACTGGTATGGACACAGTATCTGTGTTTATTTCTATTATGCGGACGTTATTCAATATATATTTCTTAATTGATTAATCGGTAGGATTATCTTCAGCACTGTTGCGTTACAGTGTTTGCCATGAATAATATATTATGATTAAATAAAGCAATAACTTTTTAATTCATTTACCATACATCAGATTACAGTCAAGCATCAAAATGCCGATTTAATGATTTCTTTCCCATATTTTCTAAGTCATAATTTGATAATTTGTAATTTGATCATTCTTGTACTGTCTCCTTTGTTTCTGCTGTTATTTCTTCTGAATGTTCGATTATTTATTTCAACATCTTTTGGTTTCATATGATTTGATCAATCATATTTTCAACTGCTTTTCACCCAAGATTCCTTATTTCTATTTCTCTTTACTTTCTTAAATGTTCTAATATCACTGAACTGTATCTTTGTTGTTGGTTATTTGCTTACTAAATTCTTTGTTCCAACAAGCAAGAAAAGACCCTAAAATGGATCAAGTACGTTTCCAAATATGGATCATTCAGCAATTTTACTTTTGATAACGTGCATCATTTGCATATCTGAAATTATTATTCACTGATGTGATATGAAGCTATAGCAAATATCCGAACCGGTGTGTGATATTTTTTATTTGATATATTTTGTTGGTATGCAAAACAAATGGGAATGAAAAATCGACGTAAAAATGATTAATATTCCATAAGTCGCAGTTTGAATACCACTTATATAATTTATCACTACCTGTAATTTCAAAAATAATGTTTTATATTCAGTTATATTCATTTTATCAATATTTAAATTTATTAGATATATCTATAATTTCGTTACCAATACTTTTGTTTATAAGTATTAGCAATTTATTTGCTTCCACATAGAATGATTGTACTAAGTCATTAGGATCATAATAATATCTGATGTTATCAGAAGATACTGTTTTGATATTTTTTTTTTTGTCATTTGTGATATTTACTTTTTACCTTTAATTAACAGCATATCCCTCGAAGTCTGTCGGTTTTAAAGCTTTCAAAAGATTTACAACTATAACCCTTTTTGGAAGTTATTGTATATGACTTAAGTAATTTGACTCTGTGTGTGTG
>JAECUM010093884.1:0-35215 GCA_016617855.1 Megalonaias nervosa | reverse complement strand
TGCTGCCATTGCCAATCTGAGTTTGCAACAAGGAGAAAAACAATTGTGGACCATTTTACTCAGCAGCTGCATCGGTTACCTTCTTCCCAATCCGTCTCTGAAATATTCCTCTAACGGGAACAACAACGGGAGTCTTGTGTCCAACGTCAGTGCCCCTTCCAACAGTCACCATAACAATCCTCTTTTAGATATTCCTCTGACTTCCAGAGACCCTTAGGACACTAGAACTCTGGAATTATGAACAACCAATTTTACTTAACGCTACTAAGTGACAGTTCCATGGAGGTGTTTCCCGATAACACCTTATGCTGTTACACGGCCAAATTACCTCAGGCCATCCAATTGGATCACGAAGCCCATTGGGAAGTAGCTTTAGTGGAAATGATTCACCCTACACAAATCAAAAACATCATCGAAAATCAAAACACTTTTACGGTGGAAGTTCATGACGAACAAGTGCAACAACACTTGGCTGAACGCGCCATACACTTATGAAATCACAAGACCCCAAAGCTAAACGGACCACTTATCAGTTGAAAATTCCCTCAGGCTATTATTTTAGTGGTCAACATTTTGTGAACGCCATTTCTGACAGGTTCAATGACTTGTTTAGCAAAACCTTGGAGAAAACCAGGAAAAGTGTCACGATCGAATACCACGAAATAACTCATCGCCTACTAATCAAATTTTCAGAGGACAAAGTATTGGCAATTATATTTTGTCCTCTACACTACAGAGTGCCCAAGATTGAAGTCAGTCGCGATGGCAAGACCTTGTGTACCAGACCCTTCGAACCTGACTTTGCCCAGAAGAATTACTTGAGATCGTACTTGTCCCTGTAGAAGCTACCGGGCAATTAGGAACCAACACCAGTCACGGCATCTCGTACGAAGATTATGTAGGAGGTTATACTTTGTGGGCCTTTGATTTCACTCCAGACCAAGGCAGCGACGAGAGACATTTCCACCCTATAAAATCCGGTCAACTGCGTGTGGAACTTCAGTTCGCAGAAGCTCTCGCCGAGACGTCATCTTCTGTGCCGAATTCGATAATACCATAGAAATCAACAGTTTGAGAGAAGTCATTCTAGACTATTAGAAACTATGGAAAACTCTTACCCCTCTTTGAAAGGTAGAGAATCTTTGGAAATGGAATGGGAGGATACCGTGAAAGCTGAACCCCAAGACAAAGACGAGGAGGACATAGTGGTCACGTCCAGATGGCCAGAACAAGAACAACATTTAATGTCCTGTTTTGCCAAACACCTGACGGATGAAATTACGGAATTGACCAAGAAAGATTGCTATGGATGTCAAAACGATCATCCCAGTCACATTCAATACTATAAATCTCTGATGATGAGCCAAGAAGAAAAATTGGACGAGTATCTGGACGATGCTTGGAGTCTCATCTCGGAAGAAGCAGTGTTGCATGAGTGGTATAAAGGCTTGCGTGATCATTCCTGCCCTCCATTGACTACTCTGGAGATCTATCGCATCGAATCTCTCTTAGCCCAAAGTACGGAGACGAAGCAAAGAAACGGTTACTTGACAGAGATTTTCTAACAAAAAGTCAGAATTGAATTGATGACTTATCATTACCTGTGAGAAAAACAACAAAACAAAGAATGGATACCTGGGAACTTTATTACCTTTTGAACAACAGTTCGTACACTGCTTCTTGGAATCCTGTCGTGTGCGCTAAAGATGAACTACCTCATCGCAATCCTCAAGACCATCAAGCTTATGTCATCAACACGGACGACAGTCATCTCCCAGGAACCCACTGGGTAACCGTCTACTTCCCTAACGAGGATTGTGTGGAATATTTTGATTCGTATGGATTACCCACTTTGGAAGATGACATCATCGACTTTATGAGAAGAAATGCCCAGACGACACGATACAATAATGTGAGATTACGAGGCATAGATTCCATAGTGTGTGGACGATATTTTGTGTATTTTCTTCATCAACACAGTCTTGGATATTCTTTAGAACATTTAGTGACTTATTTTGATAGTAACTCTTCTAGAAACGATGAGAAAGTAGATCGATGGTTTTGTGACCGTTATGGCTATCTTTTGTCTTTAGCTAGGAAACGTAGTGTACATCAATGGCCTCATGACTTCCATCAGTGAAAATCTCACATGATTTCACAACGTTGTCAACCTTGCCAAAAAAGTTTAATTTATGTTATTGTTAATTGTTAATGGTTAATTGTTTGCTCTTTGTTGAATAAAAAGGTTGTGTTTTGAAAAAATGTGTCGTTTGTTTTCAAAAAACGACTGTGAATATATTCTCTTTGACTTCTCTCTATCCCTCACCATGACATTCGCTATCATAACGTTTCAACTCAACAAAAATCCTAGTAGGGATGTTTTCTATCGCGTCCGCGTTTGAACCATATAAAGCGGTTCGGTCTCCAGTCTGGCCATCCATGGTTGACTCGTCTACCTATGAAGATGCCTTCCAGACTAGCCAAGCTGAACGAAGCTTACATGAATTTACATCGTGTCAGGCTAAACCTGATACCGAAGCCTGAAGAGATAGAGAATGTCAGGATGTTAACAATAGCCCAAGACCTGGTAGAAGAGGTCTTCAGAGAGGAAATCAAGAAAGAACAATAAGAATGGACAGAGAAGTACAGACTTCAGAAACAAAGAGAACAGCATCAGCAGCAGCAACAGCAGCAGCAGGAACCAGACAGAGGTTTTGTTGACTGCCGTGTGGACACCAAGGAGTTCTCCTCTTTCCGCAGAAGCAGGCCGTATCGTGCAGGAAAGGCTGCCGCCAGACGGGGACGCAGTCTTAGACAGTAAAAAGATTGCCATCACTCCCCGTCAACAAAACCAGCTGTCCCCCAGACAGAAAACTTGGAGGAGGAAGCAATGGAGGAGTTGGAGAGACAGAAAGAAGAGTGGGAGCCGCAGAGACCTCATCCCCGTGTGCGGCATAGAAGAAGAAGACAGAGGGAACAACAAGTGTTCACTATCCCACAAACAGAGGAATGGGATAGTGAAGCCACTCAACCTCCCTCTGCACTCCCAAGAGAAAGATTGAACTGGAAGCAGGACTGGAGCAGAGGTTGTGTCTGTGGGGCCAGACCTGGGAGGCGTAACCATTAGCTATGTGCATCTGAAGTTGGAAAGGAAAACTAGTCCTTCTCAGGGCTAACCAGATCTCTAGAAAAGAGAGATTATTCAAGTTGCCAATTTGTGTGAACGTAGAGTAGTGTGACTATAAACACTCACTCCTTTACTGATATGTGTGTGTTTGTGTGTGTGTTCTGCGTTCGTGTTCGTTTGTGTGGATAGTATATATGGTGTGGTTTTTTCTTCTCTTCCCGTTTGTGTGGATCGTAGAGTGTGTTTTTTCTTCTCTTCCCGTTTGTGTGGATAATAGGTATGGTGTGTTTTTTCTTCTCTTTCCGTCTGTGTGGATAGTAGATAATATGTGAACTGAGTGTAAGGGATGTTTTCCTTCACGTCCGTTCTCCACGGATATAAAGCAGAGCGCTCGTCAGTCACTCTCTCTGGGATCAAAGTCACCGTTAAACTACATCGAGCGACTTATACACCAAAATACAGTAACAAACGAACAACCACACAAAATAGGAAAACCCAGGGAAGAGACATAGGCGCTAAACAAGAAAGAGACAACCCATCCACAGGATTTAAAGGAATAATAAAATTTCCACACTCACATCTAAGAAAGAATACTCTGGAATTAGAAAAAGACATAAAGTACAACACCGATACACTCAAACGACTTACAAAACTGAGAAACGCACATGGAAAAGAGACGAATACTGTCTTGGTTGAATTCACTGCCTCACCACCCACAACCATCAAACTGGGAACACATGGAAAGACACAACTCATACACAAATATATCAACAAACCCAGATACTGTAATAGCTGCCAACGATGGGGCCATTTCACTAAAAAATGCCGGAACCACTCAAGATGCTACAGATGTGGAGGACAATGCACAGGAACTTGCAACTACACAACTCACAAATGTGCAAACTGCAAAGGGCCACATGCACCATATTCACCAGAATGCCCACATACCTTATTTGAAAAAAAGAATCATACAGCTCATGGAAAGCAAACAAATCACCTACAAACAAGCAAAAAAAGAACAACAAGAACAACAACAAGAACAACAACAACCCTCCTCAAACCAAACCACTGCTAACCCACATCGAACTACCACAACTAACCAAGGGATACCTAAAACAACAACAAATCCAATAAATCGAACAAAACCCACCGCTACAACGAGCCAAAGGAGAACCACAACAACTCTAAACCAGCCACATACAACCAAAAAAAGACACTACCACAACGTAAGTATGACTCCGGAGCACAATAGACAACAACCCACTACAACTACGGATATGAACACCACCCCTACCGACTATCTGATCCAAATCACTTAACCCTACAACTTCAAGAAACAATCCAAGATATTAAAAAGAAATCTCGTAACAACCAAATCAAAAGAGAAGACGCCTACTACCTAATCTACAAAATAATGCAAAAAATTCTTACAAAGGGAAATTAAATAAATCCACGGGACAAAATACCTACAGGTAAACTAGAATGTTACCCCATTATGGATTACAACCTTACAACTGGAAACTCATTTACTAACTACCAAAACCATAAACAACCAAGCGCCTTCATTATGGATAACAACACAACCAGAAAAGGAAAAAACCCTAATTCAACACTTACCATCTGGCAATGGAACTGCAGAAGACTAATAACAAACCATGCCGAATTAATAGCAGCAATTAACACTACCACATACAAACCAGATATAATATGTCTTCAAGAAACACTGCTAACAACAACACACGCAAAATTACCCAGGATCAAAGATTATGACACCAACTACCATAAACACAGGAGCAATGGGAACAGAGGTGGGGGCCTAGCAATCTATATACACAACACAATAACCGATGTAACCGAACTCGACACCGGAGTGGACCTTGCAGACAACCAAATCGAACACCAAGGAATCTCAATCAGGATTGAACCTAAAACTATAACAATCCACAACATATATGACCCCTCTGCCCACACTACAAATCCCACCAACAGCTTCCTACAAATCTTCCAAAACAGAAGCAAAAATTGTATCATTTGCGGGGACTTCAACGCACACAATACAGAATGGGGAGGACAACATACCGACACCAGAGGCAGAAGGGTGGAACAATACGCCAGAAAAAAAAAATAAAAAAAAATTGTGATTCTAAACACAGGGACACCTGCCAGAATAGATCCCACATCTGGAAACCTTACAACACTAGACCTAACACTAGCTACAACATCTATAGCACAGATAGCGGATTGGGAAGTACTACATCAAAGCACTTTGGGAAGCGACCCTTCCGATAAGCACCACCATATATCTACAAAGCCCAAGGGAACAACAACGGAATCCACAAAAATGGAAAACAGTACAAGCGGACTCGAGCCTATTCCAAGCAATCCTGAGCAAAGTACATATTGGCGACTTACACAGCAATGACACCAACCTCTACTACAATAACATTATAGAAGTACTAAACGAAGCTGCACAAGAATCAATACCCAAAACCAGCGGAAGGATAAATAATAGCAACGTACCATGGTGGACAGACACCTGCAAAAATGCAATTAAAGAGAAAAAAAGGGCATTCAACCGCTTCAAGCATACAAAACTATCTACCGACTTCACCATATATAAACAACAGGAAGCCATTGTAAGAACAGTTATAAAGGAAGCCAAACAAAACTCTTGGCAATCATACTGCTCGACACTCACACATCGCACTAAACCTAAAGAAGTATGGGCAAAACTCAAAGCCACAAGAGGAAAAACCCCTAAATCAATACCTAAAATAGCTGGAGCACAAACTAACCAAGAAAGAGCGGAACAATTTGCACAACACTTTGCTCATTCTAGTAGTAACAAAAATCATACACAGACATTTATGGCGCAGAGACAAACAATAGAGAATGAATACACACACATATTTAAGGACCAAGGCACGGAACAAGCAAGCAGCAGCTCACCTTTAAATGACTACTTTACACTACAAGAATGGAGACAAGCACTGCAAAGCAAAAAAAACCCCACAGCACCAGGAGAGGATAACCTTGGATACTCCATATACAAACACCTACCAATACATATGCGACTAATAACAATAGACATAATAAACCTAATATGGGAAACAGGAATCATACCAGCATCATGGAAGCAGGCAATAGCAATAGCAATCCCCAAACCAGGAAAAGATCCAAAAATGGTTACCTCTTATAGACCCATCTCACTCACAAACTCCATCTGCAATATCATGGAAACTATGGTTAACAATAGGATAAAATACAACATGGACACAAACAACCTTCTTTCAGAAAGCCAGAGCGGATTTAGAAACAGAAGATCCACCATAGACCAGCTAATGAGACTAGAAGCGGACATCAAATTAGCCTTTGATGCAAATCAAAGAAGCCACAGACACCTCATAGCAATCTTCTTAGACCTCGAAAAAGCCTTCGATCTTGTATGGACAAAAGGACTCATCTCCAAACTGAATCAATATGGAATCAATGGAAGGATGCACGGTTGGATTACAAATTTTCTAACAGGAAGACAAATAAAAAGTAGAGTAGGCGACAAAACCTCCAACACATATACATTGGATAACGGAACACCGCAAGGGAGCGTAATAAGTCCTACACTTTTCTATATAATGGTCAACAACCTCAGCGATTACATCGACAACTCCACCAGTCTGTCCCAGTTTACCGACGACAGCGAAATTTGGAAAGCTGGAGATCCCAACAATCAAACATACATCAACTTACTACAAAAGAATCTAGACTCAATATCACTGTGGGCAACCAACTGGGGCTTCAAAATTTGTAGTGAAAAAACAGTTGGAATGATTTTTTCACCCCACAACAGACGTAAGCCCAAGTATCCAACTTTATACCTACAAGGAACACCAGTTAAATTCGTCAAGCAGACATATTTTCTAGGAATGATACTTGACGAAAACCTTGCCTGGACCCAAAATATCGCGGAACTAATCAACAAATGCCAACAAGACATCAATATACTAAAACACCTAAAAGGAACAACATTGGGAGCTGACCAGCATACCTTACTCATGCTATATAAAGTACTAATCAGAGCCAAACTGGATTATGGATGCCAACTATATGCGTTTGCAAACGAGTTCCTCATCCAAAAATTAAGGTGTATCCAATATAAGGCACTTAGGATATGTACATGAACACTTCCAAACACCGCGAACGACGAACTACAGATTCTAACAGGAGAACTACCCTTGCACATAAGAAGAGAAGAACATATCTTACGATATGCTATCAGAAACTCCATCCACTCGGATAACAACCCAACTAGAACAGCTATTAGAAACTGCGCGAGGCCCTTCAGCACAAAACTAGTACCCAACCCCCCGGCTTACAAGAAAGTGCACACGCTTAAAGAAGAAATGAACATAGCAGAAATCCAGGCCGAACAATATAAAATCTGCGACCTCACACCCTGGAAGAACAGCGCACCCAGAATAAACCTTACAGCGATGACATTAGGATACAAACAGCACAACCCTTGGAAAATTCTAACTGGAGTCAGCAAAATCTTAGAAGAACAATACTCCCAACATACAAAAATCTACATAGATGGGTCCAAATCCCAAGAACTCAACAGAACAGCGGCAGCCATTGTAGTGCCCGAACTACACACTCAAACTGGAGCGAGGCTACCCGATAGATGTTCCATCTATACAGCGGAATTCTGGGTGATAAAACAAGCATTGCTATGGATAAAAACTCAAACAAACAAAAACCATGTAGTCATCACGGACTCACTAAGCGTACTGAAATCACTAGAAACGGGTTCATCTAAAAGCAGGGGCTACAGGAAACAATGTTTATTCTACGAGAACTGGAAACGGACCAGTTCAACGTGGAATTCTTATGGGTATCATCTCACATCAACATATTTGGCAATGATAAAGCTGACCTCGCAGCAAAACAAAGTCTACACCTTAATGAAGTCCAACCCATCGCCTACAGCGTCCAGGAATTATACAGTCAGGTTAGACAACATATAGACCAGAAATGGCTACATTATTGGGATACTACCAACAAAGATAGGCGCCTTTACCAACTGCAAAAAGAAGCAAGCCGAAGCATCAGAACACCTAAAGGATTACAAATCAACGAACTACAAGTCATCAACAGGATAAAAACAGGATAAACACTGCTAAAAAGCAGCTATGGAAAACACATCAGAGACCAACAGAACGACAACACAAACTGCCCACACTGCCCAGAACCGGAAACACTCGATCACATCCTTAACACCTGCAGCAAATACCAACTACAAAGGCACATCTTCAGGGAATACCAAAAAAGAATCGGATCACCAACAACATACCCAGAAATACCGGACAAGACCAAGAACAACAACCTCGAGACCACCAACAAAAGTATTCTACTGTTCCTGAAGGAAATTGACAAAATCGGGAAAATATAAATAAAACATAATACAAATTACACATAACATGGACTATGGCACAGGGCTGGCTGTATGGCAAGTCCCAACACGCAGCACAAATTATACAAAAATGGACTATGGCGCAGGGCCAGCCGTATGGCAAGTCCATAAAATCAAAACAAATAAACAATAACAAAATGTCATTTAGGACGAAAGCAATTGCTAGCCACACGGAAAGGCCACAAACCCTGGACCAGAAGCAACTGCTAGCCAAAGGGCAAGTCCACTAAACAAAACACAGACCCTAAGGTAAGTAGGAAATCGACAAAAACAGGAAAATACTAATAAAAGCGTAACACAAATCACACATAAAAATGGACTTGGCACAAAGCCGGCCGAACGTCAAGTCCAAACGCGCAACTCAAATCCAAAGGTAAGACCAACACACCACCCTCTTCCTTATTATCTCCCCTGCATGATAGTAATAGAAAATTTCTTCTTTGTCCACTTCTTTGGTCACACATTGGTCACTTTCACAGATTATAATATGTGGGTTTGCCCATACACGTGTAGGTTTTATAGCATAAGAACATATCCATGTGGGATAGAAGGCCATGACCTATATAAATACCCCAAAACCTAAACCGATCTTACTACATCGCCATTTTAAATAACTAATCGAATTTCTCTAGTCTCTGTGATGACTTTATTTCCTCATTTGAAATGAAATAAATCGCAAGTTATAACTTTGACCTCTCAGGTGGCGCTCTGCAGTTTCGTATTTTGCATAGGGTTAGATTTTTACAGAAAAATGTTTTCCCAGGTTTTCCTCACTAGTTATCCTAGCCATTTAAGAAAAACCTTGTATACCTCAGGTATTGATAAAAAAAAACTTTCAATTCCCTTTATTTTGGTATATGATTGATGGGTTGTTACGACTCTATGGTCTTAAACTAAGTAACAGAAAAAGCGAAAACCAACAAGTGTTGCACTAATTAACACATAATTTATTTGCCTACAATACAAAGTGAAATGAAAATTTAAAAATAACTTTCCGCATTGCAAATTCAGTCCCAAATAGTCCTTCAAGTTCTATCATATGCCCCAAAGTATATAGTATTCCAAACAAGTTCAATGGTGTTCTGAATGAATTTCTGTGCTGATCTGCCAATAGCCTTGACTAGTGATGAAATGCTAACAGTCCTTTTTTATCACGATGATATAATCAAAAACACATTTAAATGAACTCAAAGTAATTCCAAAACAGTTACTTGGTCTTAAATTTTATAAACACCTAGTAATTCCAATGAGTAATTGAAGTAAATAAATCCTCTCAAATTATAACTGAACACAACTAAAGCTGATTCTTCTGAGACTTATGTTTAACAAAGGAATAATTAATCCTGTTACCCACCATCTTATATAAAAAAAAAAAAAAAAAAAAAAAAAGACAAAATTTCAGAACGAGGATCAGAGTCACAAGTTGTCAACAAGGTCAGGTCTTTAAACAGCCAACCAATCAGAAATTAGGTTACCTGGTTTTCCAAATGGGGAAATCAAGGACCTGAACTCAAATCCCGTCAAATTCATCAACATGATCTAAAGGTAATTTTTTTTAAAAAAATTTTTACCAAACAAACTGACCTTATCTTAGATGAGAAAGTTGTATATTTAATGTGTTTTTGCTAAATGACCCTTACAATCTATACTCATAAAAATTAACACACTATACGAAAATTCACAGCGGTAAGACCTCCCTTCATGAAGGAAATGAGAGATTTATACAATAAAGCTTTCTTTTACATATTAGTCAAACATTCATATAATTAAATTTGCATAGGAATATGTCTTATGAATGATATTACAACAAACACAAAATAAAGCGATATAGTACTTCTATGCACGCGAAAGTGTATCTGCAATCAGATTATTTTTAATTATTAATCTGGTTGAAATTTCTTTGTATATTCTACTTGTGGAAATTGTCAGGGAGGGATTATCCATAGGGCAAAGTGAGCAACGTGCCAAGGGCCCCCGAGGCTCAATGGGCCCCGTATATTATCGTCTGATTTCACAGACAGGGCCCACGATGCTCAAGAGGACCTGTACATTATCGTCTGATTTCACACGCAGGGCCCCCGAGGCTCAAGGGGCCCGTATATTATCGTCTGATTTCACAGGCAGTGTTGTTAATAGTACTGTAACCATACCTATGGACAAGGCAGAATAGCTATGGGTCCCTATGCTGGCTGTGCCCAGGGCCCCCAAAGGCCTTAATCCGGCCCTGGAAATTGTACATGATCAAAGTACACTGCTAACCAAAATGACTGCTCCAATGTGCTCCAACGATCAACCTGAATTAGTCTATATTACACTATGTTCACAGGGAAAACGAATTTTGCCAGACTAGAAAGTACCAGTTTCTGAAAAGGACAATGAATGAATTACCAAATGTATAAAATGCGAAAAAAAGTTATTGACTTTTTTCCTACAATTTCGGAGTCCAGAGACTGAAAAATTGACAAAATGGAGCTAGCAGTTTTTGATAGATGCAGATCTGAAGAAAAGGCCAAGCTGTATACTCTAAAACCCGTATTACACCTATCA
The DNA here is from genome assembly GCA_016617855.1 of Megalonaias nervosa. Lineage (NCBI taxonomy): Eukaryota > Metazoa > Mollusca > Bivalvia > Unionida > Unionidae > Megalonaias > Megalonaias nervosa. The sequence continues at coordinate 24,071 of JAECUM010093884.1, read as the reverse complement.
ATCATATACCAAAATAATGGGAATTAAAAGTTCTTTTAAAAATACCTACGATATATAAGGGGTTTTTATTTATTTAAAAAAAATTGCCAGTATAAGCAGTGAGGAAAACCTGAGAAATTATTTTCTTTAAAAATCCCTTGCAAAATACGAAACGCCGTGGATATACTCGAACCGGGCCGACAGTGTGCTGTAGCTACATCATACAAATAGGCCGGGAACCGGACTGGCAGTTCAAATGTTCTTCGGGGTTTTTATTTGTTGTACTTATATGATTCTTTAACTAGTAATTGTGTCTGATAAGTATCAAGAAATAATGCGGTAGGACTTCTTTTGGGGCAAATATTATACAAATAAGAACGACCAGTGTCATAAAATGACACCTGATGTATTGGTTCTTTAAAATTCAGTGACTGTTACAGAGTCGTGACTCACGTGGACCCACGATGTATCGTTGCTTGCTATTTACCTGTCATATATGTACTACATAACAATACTGTTATAATACATTATTATTGTATTATTATATAGTACATGTATGACTGATAGTTAAATTTTAAGAAACGATGCGAGCTCCTGTGCGTGCACCGTCAGGCATGATCGACAAAAACAGTTGACTGCTTTCATTGACATATAAGTAGGAAACGCACCGATAAAAAGCATTAAAAGAAGAAAGAAATATAGTCTACAAAATCCAATAAATTACATGCATGCGTATTGGAGCTTTATATTTTTTTGATTGACCATTTGAGTGGGTCCTACTAAACACCGCAAAGAGGAACAAAATAGCAACAGGGGATTGGGAATTTTTTTTCCTTCAGAATTATAATATAAAAATTGAACGTTTTATGTATAATTTGAGTGTGCAAAAATAAAAAATGAACCCATTTTTATGATATCTTTTCAAATAAATTCACATAAGCAAATTAGCATATTATGGAACCATATAGAAATGTGCGAACATTCAGTTAAAAGAATAAACAGACTTTTTCTGTGTTCTAGGTACTTCTGAGGCTTTTCTTTGCCTTTCATCAAGTACCCACCTCTAACATTTTTGCACGAAATACTGTATTCATGAGTCACAGGTTGAAATTATATTTTGCTGCTACAGTTTAATGTTATATGCATAATTTGAGTGTGCAGAATTGAAAAATGAAATTGTCTTCATGATATCTTTTCAAATAAATTTAAAGGACGCATTCAGACATGGAGTCCACAAATTTTAATATTGGTCTTTGGTCATCTTGACCTCATGGTTATTTCATGCAGAAATTTGCGTATTTCTTATATATGGCTACATTGAAATGTTTTGTGAATATTCAGCTTTAAGAATAAATTCACTTTTTCATTGTTTAAGATGCTTCTGAAGCAGCTTTTTGGTACAATGATCTGAAAGCAGACTTTAGTAAATGATTGCCATTTCAGAATTTAATTATAATAAGATAGTCTTGGTCAGTTTTCACATCCTTAAAATAAAATCAATAACAAAATAATAAACATAAACATAACTTTGTGTACTTCCACAATTCTACAAAGGATGTCATTTAGACAAAAGTTTTGACTAATTCCTCATTCACCTTTTCATACTGTATAAGTTTTTCATTAATTTTTCATTGCAGTAAATCTGCATTTTTATGGTGTAAATTGTGAATGTTGCAACATTAAATTTTGGATGTCTAAATTTTTTGATATTTTATTAATCATTGTGACCAGTTTTGAGTAATATTATACAGTTCATGAAGTAGTATTAAATTGTGAAATTAGATAGAAAAGGAACTGGCAATGAGTTCCAGTGTATTATTTAGAATTATTTGTTGTTTTTTTTAAAAATAAGGAGATATGTTACAGATCAATTGTCTATTCTTTATAATATCAGTATTCAGATTAGATTGATATTCACAACAAATTACATGAACTGGATTTCTTTTTTTCAAATAGATCAAATTTTACTGTCTTTTCACATATACTAAACATGAAATTTAAATTAAATGGCAGTGTCTGTAGATATCATCCATCATATGTAACTGTAAAGTCTGATTCCAACCTCGATAATACATTACACACCAAAATTGTACCATACTTTTGTAATGCATTTAGTATAATGTTTGACAGCATGTTTATGTAATCTGATTCCTTGGTATAAATGTCTGGGTTTTCATCAAATGAAGTTTTTGTGTGTGTTTTTGAACTCGGTTTATGTCATATTAATGACATTTTTTACATACCCATGTGCCAGGAAGAGTTACTGTTCTTTCTGGCTAGGGTGACCTTTATAAAAGAAATAATTTGGGCTTTTACACAAATGTTCTCATATTATTGCATTATTTTCATAAAATGATCACCAAAGTATTTAAAAAGTAGTCGTAGGTCAGCATGTATATTTGTTTATTTAGTTTGACTGTGTTTTAAAAATTGATATAGTTTATTTCTGTCAAATATGTTGTGCAAAAGGCCCAATGTCTTATACGCTAAATGTCAACAGTTGATCATTAAACCATAAATACATTTGGATGCAATAAAACTGTTCAAAGCCCCACTGTCACTGTTTATCATAAATTTCACCATTATTCCAATCAAACTAAAGTTTGGAAGGTAGGAAATGATTTGTTTACAAACCTTAACTGGCATAAACCATTCTTTGAAATAATCATTAGGTTTAAATGACATTCAGATATTCAATTTACAATTAAGAGGTGCCACCCCTTAATTCAGTCAACAAAGTTGCTCCTAATTCCATTCTTTTTAGGGAGTGCTCCAAAAGTAGTGATGCGATACATTCAAGAAATTCTGTTAATGACTAATCTATGACAACATTCTCACATGACGCACAGATTGATTCAAGAAGGAATGAAGTGAGGCAGGCCCGCTTTTTTAAAGTGGTTTGGAGAAGAAAAAGTGTGCATTAGATTAAAAACTAAGACTTGGTTGAATATTGGTGATCAGCTAGGGTACTGGAATACTTTGAAGAGCAAGTTTGGGCTGAAGACAAACCCAGCTGTTGCAGATTTCCATATTAATTGGTAAGCATGCAACATGAACTTGCAAAAAATAATGTTCGTCAGTTATGCCTTTAAAGAAACAATACTCATTAATGCTGGCGTGAGTACTGCATATCAAAAGCACAATGAGAATAGTGTATCATATAAGGGTCACTTACCATATCAGACATAGCATGGTGTTGGTTTCTTATGTTTACAGTGGTGATGTCATCAAATCTTGTGTTCTAGCTCTCAACTGAAATCGGTTTACTTATGAATGTTGCAGATCAATATTAGATCAATTTGTACACGTGTGAAAAATGGCAGGGTTTCAATGTTCAAGGAGAAATTAAATGGCTCATAATATGATGAAACATCAATATTATCTGCTTTTAATGGAACCCAATGATGTTTAAGACCAGTATCTTTCAAGAATTATTATTATTCAGATGATTTGGCATATACAACTTTTTGCATGTAACAGTGGCATTGGGGCTTTAATGCTTTAATATTTACCACTACTTGTGTTGTGGTAAACTTTATACCATTTGAAAGAAGTTCATATCATTTGTAATAATTGTAGTTATAATAATTGTGGTATTTTAGTCATTAAGTGTTAGCGGTAAATATCTGCACCACAATGTACACTTGGTATAGTATTTGTCACTACACTAGTATTGTTGTGAAACACATAATATGAATCATAGTATGAATGTACTGGCATAAAATAATTAAGCACATTTTTGTAACTTTCAGCTTGTAATTGATTGTATATTTTAGTGCCCTTCTGTATTTGCTAGTTCCTTTTTGTGTTCTTAGTGCCTCTTAGCAGTGTTTAGCACTGTCTGATAAGTGTACCTGTCCGTCTTTCTAATAAGAATACTCCACAAAATTGAAATTATAACTACAGATCATGACACATGAATGATCAGTTATTTTAAGTTGGTAAATGTCTATTTTGATTTTAGTGGGGTTGTTTTTCTTTTTGACGTGCACAATTGGTACCACTTTTTAGACCTTGAGACATTTTATTTTTATCTTATTTTGTAGCTCATCTTTCATTGTGATATTATGTGGCCATATTTTGGGGTAAGCTGACATTTATGAAATTGTAAATTCTGCTTTTTGTTTTAAAAATTTTTAAAAAATCATTGTCATTCAGTTTGTAGCAATAGTATGCTTTTATCTGGTCACAAGTGCGAAGGGTCAAAGGCTATAATATTTACATGTGTAAACAACTTAGTTCTGTTTCCTGTTTGTAAATGTTTACAAACTCATTAATTTTGTAAATGAACATGCTTCTGGCTGTCAGATGTCATTCCAATTAATGCATCTCCACAATTCTGCTTAAGACTGTTGAGTAAAATTTTTGTTAAGTTTTTTGAAGTATGGATGATTTTCACATCGAATGTGACATTGCTATAAAAAGGCATAGGTAATGAGAGTTGGTTATACTCCGCACAACAGGTTGATTTACTGATTTTTGTAACAAAATATTCTTTAAAATGACTTTATTTACCTTTGAATAACCCATTTCATTGGAGAACCTTAACAAGTAACAATCTATTTTAAAGAAACCCAATTTGTTACATATCAGCAGTATTATCATATGAAAAATGATGAACTTTGCTACTGTTTTACTGATGCATGCATGAATCTGATGCCTCTCTCTCTTTATTTCTGTTTTTAACCTTGATAGAGAATCATGTAGATTTTTCAAGTGTCAAGAAAACCAAAGATACTCCAAAGACCTTCATTATTTTTCCCAACAGATTGGATAAAATTGACCTGATGGCACAGCTCAACAACTAGAGAGATTGCAGGCATTGGTGTAGTCCACAATTATTCAGAATCCAACACCTGAACATGGAGAAATTTTTAAATTGTTGGAAATCACACTAGTTATGAGGCCCTCTGTAGCTGATTGTTCAGTTTCAGAATATTATCACAAGTTTAAGAGACTACCGACACAATTTTTGAGGAGAGGGTGGCAAGTAATACTTATAAAATATGTCCCATTCGGGAAAGTGATTTTTATCTCTACTGGTTACACACCAGAAGAGTCATATAGCTGTTCCTCCTGAACTACTTTGAGGATTACCTTGAAATTTTACACACATGTTCAACCCTTGGTCTGATTGGGCCTAAGTGAAAATAGTGCTGCTCAGACATTCAGAATTTTGCTACCGCTACTGCTCCAGAATGGATGATCATATTGACATGGGGTTTTCACTGAAAGACTCCTTATGATGTTTAGTTAGTCATAAATGGTGCCAACTGGATGTCCAATATGGCTGCCATGGCAGTAATCTTAAAAATCTTGTTGACACTATTCCTCCAGAATGGATGGTCATATTGGCATGGGGTTTTCACCAAAGCACTTTTTATGCTATCTAGCTAATCATAAAATTGGTGCCAATCTGACATTCAATATGGCCACCAGTGCAGTTATCTTAAAAATCTTGTCACAAACTTTACTTGAACAGAAAGTCATATTGACATGTCATTTTCACCAGATGACTTCTTATGATGATGAGTTGGTTGAGAATGAAAATGGTTCTCACATGGGCAGGCATTCCAGAAAAGCGACTACCAAACCAGATCTTTTACAGGGATCTGAAGGAAGGAAAGCAGTCTAAGGGTGACAGAAGAAGCACCTCAAAGATTTCCAGTCATCCATGAAACACTTCACCTTTTGTTTTGGTATGATCTTGTTCAGGGTCACTCCATCTGGTGCAGTCTCATCCATGCAGGAGCCTGTGACTTTGAATGGAAGAAAATTGCAGAAGCACGAGAAGTGTACATCTCAGAACTGCAGCACATTGTCTGTTGATCAAGCAAACCCAAGCAGCATCTCGTGTCCGGTGTGCCATAGATAGTTCACAGCATATATTGGCATGATCAGCCACTCGTAGTAACCAAGCCAGTTAGTGATGTCATGGTTGTCTTCGAACTTGAAATATGAACAATATTTTTAAACAGACATGGAAAATTTCAGAACAGTGAAATCAGAGAGGTGGAAAATATTAATTTTTTACAGGTTCAAAACTTGAAAATATATTATAACACCCCGTGTGTTATATTGAGAAGACCAGAGTTCAGTACTTAATTGATTTTTAAAAATAATAAAGGCAAGATATCGCACAGTGACTGTTATATCAACACAGTGTTCATCACAACACTATAAGCTTCTGATAACATGAGCAGATTTATTCGTCTAGATGCCAAAGGACTACGATAAAATAACCATATTATGGTGAAATTAATTCTGTTATTTTATTCCTGTGCATAAAAACAGCTGGCTTATTAGATTGACTGTAACACATTCTGATATAGTAGCGTGATCTCTCAATGGAAAGATAATTTTAGTACTAGTGTACTTTTGTGGTGGGAGATGGCAGCAGCTTTATAAAGAATTACTACATAATAATTATAAGGCATTTAAATTCCCTGGCAACCATGTAATAAATCTACTTAAAATTTTTCATGTAATTTTGGAATTTTATAGTGTTAAAGTTAATATCGGTTATGTGAAAAGTAGTTGATGGTTCTCAATTGAATTTTTAAATATATGGCCAAAATTCTTTTCTACTTCAATGTTCATACTTTGCTGCTCTGACAGCTATAAGCTGCTGCACTGTCTGCACCCACATTTATAGACACCTATTCAGATCACATGATTTTAGCAAATCAAAGCTTGTCCTTATGGCTATTGTATCCTGTGTCTCACTATTTCTGTAACAAAACTCCACTGGATGGTTGAAGTCACTAATTTATGGATTACCATCATAATTCTGGCCTTGATATTCCAAACCTCAGAAATGTAAGATAATTCATTTCCTAAACTTTCATGAGAAATTCCAGCATGACATACTCATGGTCCAACTTTGGAAATGAATAAGGCACAATAACTGCTAACAGGCAAACATATTTCCACTTAATGTTGATGTTTCGGGGCTTGTAGTGCTGATGCCATTAGATGAATTCCTTGATGAATTCGTTGATACTCATGACAACAGCATGACATTACGAGGACCAGCACAAGGTTTTATATTCACACTTAGTGTAAAACACAGAGTACACATCCAAAAGAGAATGCAGACGGCGAGCTAAACAATGGTGGGTGGGTGGCATATGTTCAGGAATAGAAGAAGCAATTCACATGTAGATGTTTTCAGTGTCAGATAAAATGAGGTGATAAAAAATACCACAGTATCTTAGGGCAAACATCATCTCATGCCCCAACATTTAGCATCAAATAATATTCACACATTGAATGGACAATGTTTGTGCATGCAAAACTCCATTCATAATACCATAAAGGCATTACAGTATAGTGAACCGCATCATGTTTTTTTCTGACTTTGTTTCATGTTTTTATTATTTTTATTATTATTATTATTATTGGAAAGGGAATGTAGTTCTTAATAGTTCCTAGTCAGATTAATCGATAGTGCTTTGTATTCTGTATTGTTGAGTAGGCATTACAATATTTTTAAAGACATTATTATTCCATGTAATGCAGAGCACTACCTTTGCACAGGCATCAGTATGTTTGTTAATATAGATTTACCTATCTGTATGTCATTTTAAACTGAATTATTGGGACATAAACATTTTGTCCAGACAGCATTTCTAATCTTCTATCAGCACATTGCTTTATATATTTCATAACACTTTTTTTTATATTAATCTCGCTCCAGATTGACTATCTGTCAGTTCAGTGGGCAGTTTAACTCCGATTATTACAGTGGAAGCATTCATTCAAATTGCCCAAATGTGTTTTTGAAGCTGTTATGGTGGTTTTCTAATGTGGCAAGTAATGATGGAAAATAAGAACATTTCCAAGGAATAATTTGTTAGTCTGATGTCAAACTGGTACAGTGATCACCTGTATATTAGGATCACCTAAAATTGCATGTCTACAAAAACACTCCCACAATGTTTTTTAGACAATTATACATAAATTGGTAGGTATTCAGCAGCAGCTTTTTAAAAACAAAACTTATAAATGTTGCTATTAGAGCATCCCATGAGTGATGGCCTTGCACGTTTTAGCTCGACTAGTTGTGGAATGCAGTGTAATAGGTCTCATTCATTGGCAGCTGATTGTTGTTGCTGCTCTTCCTAAACTCAGGGATGAAACTTGGCATGAAGATTCATCCTGAGGTCTAGTTGGTCCATAATAAAGACGGTGCTTCTTGAACATCCAATATGGCCATCATAGTGGCGTTCTTGAAAACCTTGTTTTCACATTTCCTTCTGAATGTATGGACACATCTACATGGGGTTTTACTAATAAAGTCATATAACTTGTAGATGGACCAAAATGAAAATGGCACTTATTTGACAGGTAACGAGACCACCATGATGTCCATCTTGAAAATCGTAATCTTAACATCTACATGGATTTTTGGCTAAAAAATTCTTGAGATGCTGGTGGTTCTGTATGAAATTGATCCTGGTCTGACATTCAGCATTGGTACTTCTTCATCACAGATGGTCAGATTGCATAGAATTTTCACTATAATACTTTTCATGACCTGTAGATGGTCAGAAATGAAAATAGTGCCAATCTGATATGTAACATGGCTGCCACAGTGGCCATCTTTAAAATTTTGAAATTGCCGCTCCTCCTGAATGGATGATCATATAGATATGTCGTTTCACTGAAAGATTTTAATATAGCATGTAGATGGTCCTAAATGCAAAATGCTGATCTAATATCTTGTAAATTTTATCATCTCTCCACCTCACAGACTATCGGACCTATATTGGGTTTAGAGAATGCATGAATAGACCAAGCCCTCCAAACTAGCTAGAACAACTCCTTGATTTGATAATGTAATCTGCTTATAAGGTTGCTGTATAAAATAGTCCATTTTGCATTACATTAGTGCATTGTGGTCCAACATCTTCGGGGGCCCCGAGTGGCCGAGTGGTCTAAAGCGCTCTCCATTACGGATCACTGGCATCTCACCTATATCTGTGTGGGTTCGAGTCTCGGATTCGGCGAATGTGGATATGTGAGAAAGCTTGCCAGTAGCTTCTCGTGGGTCGGTGGTTCTTTCTGGGGATTTCCCGGTTTCTTCCTCCACCATTAATGCTGGCCGCCATGTATAGCCTATTGTGTGCTGAAAAATGGCGTTAAGCCCTACAACAACAACAACAACAACAACAACACCAACATCTTCGAAAGCATGGTCCACACGGGCCAAAAGTGAGAAGTTCATGGACCGTACGTACATCCATCTGTCCATCCATCCATCAGCGTAATTATACTATAATTAGAGAAATGACTTTCTGTATGAGCATGGGCCATAAAAATGACTTGCGGGCCACATTTGGTACATGGACCTGTAGTTGGACCACTCTATATTAGTGTATTTTGTACCCAAATGATATCCAGGTTACAAATCAGATTTGTAACATTAAAAGTTTAAAAAGTTTGAATATAATTGAACAAAATGTTTGCCCATATTTTTGTGGGATGAAATCAGTCAGGTAAACTTCTGGATAGAGAGATGAAAAGACTGTATATATACTGACTTTTTTTCAATGTGATCCCACCATGAATGTAGTATTACCCTTTTCCATCTGTCCATGTTGTAACATTTTGGTCTGGTTTGGTGTTTTATGGCACAGCAACACAAATAGGTTATTTAGTGCTAAGGCAGTCTTTAGTAAATTGCTTTACCCAAGGACACACCTTGGTAGCTGATCCAGTGGTAGAGCTTGAATCTCCATCCATTCTGTTGATAGTCTGTCATGCTAATCAATGAGCCACTGAGACTTGTGTTATATTTTGGGATTTAGGTGAGTTTTCCAAGCACTAATGTGAAGTATTCCTGATCAGTTAACACAACTTTTGTTCATTTATTTTCTTACTTTTCAGGAACTAAAGATGAGATGACATTTTGGCTACCCTGTTGACTGATTGTTTAAAACTCTGGAAAATTGATCAAGATGGCATTATACAAGATCTATCCCCAAATTCTTGCAAATAGTTGTAGGATAACAAATGCTACCCAGAGAAGTCTCCATGCATATGCAAGAGCTTCAAGACTAAAACGTGTAGATCATTTTCTCATCACTAGATATAATAGCAAGTATTCTTCAAGAAAGCCGTCAGTTCCTCAGCAAGCTTATATGCAATCTCTCGAGAGAGTTCGCCACTTGGGGGAAAAAATCTTTGTCACAACAGATGATGAACACAATTCCTCTAACAAAAAGAAACTTATTTTTCATTCAAGTACTTTAAAATTATTCACAGAAAGACTATACTCTGATGAATTTAGATTAGAAAATATTGACTGGATGCAGCTGCGTGAGGACATTATCAAAGAAAATTCAATGTTAATGCGGAGTATTGACTCAGTTCTCATGAATTTCCTAATTGCTGCTAAGAATGTTAAATTGGGAGTTTCATTCTTTGAATATCTGAAGGCAAACCAGCTGTGGAATATTTCAGTGTTAGCATCATTCATATATCTCTGTGGAAGATATGGTGGAAAGGAGAAACAGGAATATGTCCAGGAGGCTTATGAAAAACTTAAAGAAATAACTACAACATTTGACTTTAAAACTTGCTGTGATTTAGTTACAGGTTTTTCTTACACAGATATGTGGAGGAAAGGTGTTGAATTTCTGGAGATGAGCAAAATAACTTCCAACACTGCTTCTGTATCCAGTTATTCAGATTTGATACAGGCAGCTATTAGAGAAGGGGATTTGGTCTTGGCAGTAAAAATGTTTGAAGAATGTGTCGGAAGTGGGTTAGTCCCTACAGCTGCAGTATTTGATTGCTTCTTGATGGCATGCAAAATGGGAAAGTTTACAGTTCCTGATCTTCTTAATTTATATCGGAAATATTCTCAAATACCTAAAGAGACCAGTGTGAAAGGCCCATTACTGGAATATTTTCAAAGGTATGAGCTATTTCATATGTATAATGTTTACTTATGCTTACACTTCAGTCATTTGTTCCAGATTGTCCAGTCTGTATCATATGTTTCTGTGCCATGAAATGTGAAGATTAATTTTATGTCCATTGTCTTCACTTGCCAAGGGTTGCCCATCCAGTTCATTCAACATAGATGTGGAATAAAGTGAATCAGTAACTCTTGGCCCTTAGTGAAGATGGGTATTCACATGTGTGTTTTTCATTGCAATATTTTTTACTCTCTAATTTTTTTTTTTTTTTTTTATTTTTTTTTATAATTTTTTTTTGTGTATTATCCCTGTAATAGGTTGACCATTGGGTCAGGGAACCATCCCAAGGTCACCTTACAATCAAACATTTCTTGTTTCCAGATCAACCAGGGATAATAAATATAATCTTTAAAAAAAAAAAAGACAACACACACACACACACACTCATGCACTCATGCATATGACACACAATCTCTTTAGATACTCAATTTAAATAGACGAATACATGTAGGTGACATAGACTTTTGAAAATAGTGTTTTGTTCCTGTTTACCATCCAATCAGATACAAGTTACCTATTCATTTGTTGAGGTCCAGTTTTTCAGAAATTGGTCCTTTTTTTTATTTACCTTAGCATTATTTTTCAGTGTTCTTATATATTACAACTCTCTGCTTAAAAGCATGAATGGAAGGATTTTGCTTATTGAATCTGCAAATATAAATATAATAATTTGCCAAAATAAGCAAGAAATTACACAAACTGTCCAGTTGTTCACTTCCTAAAAGTGTTTCTTTTTTGGACAAATGTACAATATTTGGGCAAGAAGGTGCAAAATGTTCAATAAAACTGTACCAGAACTGTGAAGTAATATTGCAATCATAGAAGAGATGTTCAATACTTTCATTCTCTCTCTTACAGAACGTACATTTGTTGTCGTCCAATATGTTAATTCTTTTCAAAAAATCATTAGTAGCGATTATTCTGTGGATTAATTTAAAGTTAAAAGAGATCAACTTGGTATCCTTGGTACAACATTTCGCCCGGCTATAAATCTCAGACCACTCCTCACTCATATTTTTATTTGGTACTTGCATCCAAGATTCTTGCTTAGCAGTATGTTGCTTTTTAGCCTTTTTTAAAAGATCTTTGTAAACAAACTTGAGTGAATTATGTTTTTGCAGGTTCATTATTTTATCCTCCTGCTTATCAAAATTATTATGTGCTAAATGGTTTTTTATGGCTTCTTTCCATGCTTTTGGAATTTTGGATATTAAGGAGAAGTATTTCAAGAAGTCATCGCTTCTAGTTTTTTGTTTTATCATTTCAAAAGGTATTAAATTACCATGATCATCTACTAGATCATTCAAAATTTCAAAACCGGCTTCTGTCCAGGATTTGTATTGATAGAACATTCTAGGGGGGACAAAATTTAAAATACTCATGGATAAAAACTCATTTGGATTTTGTGGTTCCTCTTTCCAATAAGATACTGCCAAAATGACATCTCTCCAAAACCTGTTTTTAATGAGCTTACTAAGTTCTTCTAATTTCCTTCTCCCTAAATTCCAAATATCCTTTTTATTTCTGAGTATAGTTGTATTGACTAAGTTCTGCCAAGCTCCATTTTCATTTTCCAGCAATCTTTTTACCCATCTATCTTAATATACCTAATAAATGAGAATATATGTATCATATTGAGTCCTCCCTCGTTCTCTGGGGCTACTAGTATATCACGTTCAATTCTCTCTACTTTTCCACCCCATACAAATTTAAATAATGTATGATTTAGTTCTGCTTCAACTTTTGCTGATGGATTTGGAAGTGCTGAGAAAAGATGTATGAATATGGGCAGAACAAGGGTTTTTACAACAATTACCTTACCAACTACTGACAGATGTCTTTGACTCCAGCTTGCCAATATTCATTTTGCCTTTGTTAGTTTCTTCATATAATTAATTTCCACCATTTGTTGTAAATCTGGCGAAAAATCTATGCCAAGGAGTGTAAAGTTAGAGGAGGACCAAATTAGGCCCATATCGGGACATATTCTTTCATTAGAAAATTTCTTGTTTCCAATCCAAATGGCTTTTGTTTTTGTTATGTTACATTTAAGTCCAGATAATAGAAAAAAACCTTGCAAGATATTCATAGTTGCTTTAAGAGAAAGTTGAGATCCATCAAGAAGAATAAAAGCGTCATCGGCATACTGACCCAATTTATATTCATTGACATCAAAGATCAGTCCCCGTACATCCACATTTTGCTTTAAAGTTATAGCTAAAATCTCAACCCCGATAATAAACAAGTAAGGTGCAAGGGGATCTCCTTGACGACATCCTCTTTCAAGTCTAAAAAAAGATGACATATGCCCATTATTTATAACACAACTTTTAGAGTCATTACAAAACAGCTTAAACCACTTACAAACAGAATCACCAAAGTTGAAAGATTGTAAAGCTTCTTCCACAAAGGTCCATTCAATTGAGTCAAAGGCTTTTTCAAAGTCTATTAATAATAATAAGCCATATCTATTTTCATTCTCAAGTTGATTCATGATATCGTATAGTAGCCTGGTATTTTCTCCAATAAATCTACCCTTCATAAATCCTTTTTGGGTATCACTGATTATTGAGTGAAGAACCTTTTTGATCCTGGCTGCAATGGCTCCCGAAGCAATCTTATAGTCAATATTTAAAAGTGATATAGGTCTCCAATTTTTGAAAAATCTTCTGTCTTTTTCTTCCTTTGGTAGACATGTTATGACTCCTTGAGTCTGAAAATCTGAAAGTTTTCCTACAGTGTATCCGTAATTTATTGATCTGCAAAGGAATCCCCCAAGAGACTTCCAGAAGAATTTATAGAACTCTACAGTGAATCCATCTGAGCCAGGACTTTTTCCGTTTCCCATCCGTTTTAGAGACATACCGCATTCATTAATTGTAAGCAGACCCTCGCACGATTCTCTTTCCTCTTGACTGAGTTTAATATTGTGATTAAAAAATCTATTTTGGTTAAATAATCTATTTTGAGTTTCTTGAGTCTCCTCGTCATCAAGCTGAACAATTCTACTTTTGTACAATTCCATATAAAACTGTTTTTGGGCTTCTAAAATATCTATTTGATCAGATAAATTTGTCCCATCATCTAAAATAATTTCCTTTATTGTCTTATTGACATAATTTCTTTTTTCAAGATTTAAAAAGTACTTTGTGCTTTTTTCTCCAAATTCATACCATCTGGCTTTAGATCTTAAGATAACACCCTCTATGTATTTTTTCCTAGATTCCTCTAATGCTGCTTTTTTTTCCTCTAAATTTTCTAGAGTTTCCCCATCTATGTTATTGACAGTTCCCCATAAATTTCTATTATTTCCTGTTCAATTTTCTTTAATTTTTCCCGTTTCTCTTTTGTTTTCTTAATAGAAAAACATATAGTTTCAGATCTTATTTTCATTTTCAATATTTCAAAGAACATTTGATCATTACAGGAAAGAGAAACATGAAGGGAGTCATCTTTATTTCCCCCTACATAATATTCATTTACAGTGTCAGCTATACACTTTTTGACCAAATCAGTATACTCATTGTTCTTCAACAGTTGGGCATTAAATTTCCAATATCCTTTTCCCCTTGAACACGTTGAGAAAGCCACACTCAGAGCAATAGCTGAATGATCAGACTTATATCCAGGTAAGATACACGCATCAACTGTATTCATATGAATGTCTTCAGATACGAGAAAGTAATCTAATCTACTTTGTTTCAAGGGAGATTTTTGCCTCCAGGTATACATCTTTAAGTCTTGATTCGAATTTCGTCAGGGATCAATTAGTTCCAATTTGTTTTTCAGGTCTTGGATCACTGCTCTAGACTGTCGGTGTTTGTCATATAAAATATTATAAGTTAAAGTATTATTTCTTCATTTACATGATGACATGTTAAAGTTTTGTAATGATTTATTCCTTTGTTGCTAATTGTACACTACAGTACTGCAATTTAATTTTGCAGACGAAACTTTTGTAAACGAAAAACCTTGTTATAAAGGAAGTGATATACGTACTGTCACATGATTTTTCGGTCTTTGTCTGGTACCCTGTTTTGTTCAAGGTTAATTGTTTTTGTGTGTGTGTGTGTGTGTGTGTGTGTTAATCCACAATTTTTTTTTTTAGCTATCTGACCAAGTTATGATCTTGACAAAGTTATGTCTGTCATGATTGTCAATTTAAAAAAATGTGTAAAGTCCAAAGCTCTTTCAAAATATTGCTGACCCCATTTCTATCTGACCATGTCATGATCTTGACAGTTACATCCGGTCGTAATCGTCAATTAAAGAAAAAAACAATCAGCAGTGCGAAGACCAAAGCTCTATCAAAACATTGCTGACCCCATTTCCTGCAAACGTCGGCATTAATGATATAATAATAACCTTAGTGGTACATGCACTTTAGCTAACACTTCTTTCAGTAACGAAAACCTGACATCTGGAAACAGACATCTGGAAAGATAATGGGATTAATTACCTTACCATAATTAAATATTGGTTCTGGACACATATGAATAATAAAATGGGGCCACTTGTGAGGGTTAAATTTTACATTTGTGCACTAAGATGTTGCACACTGGTCACGTTAGAGGGGTGGCCATTCTTGATGGGTACTTTTGAAAACAAATTTGTTGGTGCCAAGGGATTCTGGCCATAAAGAGTGGGTGGCTACTGGTCAGGGGGCCATTCATGAGGGGGACCACTGTAACCTTTGAATTAAAGTTTGGTGTTTTATTGTCCATCACCATGCATGTGATTCTACCTGCGGTCAGACAGAAATAAAATTTTAAAGGTCATCTACTGCACATAGCATTTTATAGTTACAGTCTGTCACTTTTGAAAAGCAAAAAATGTATATTTTTAAGACAAAATTAATCAGTATATTTGTGCATATTCTCTCTATGTTATATTAACCAGTGGGAACCAGTCTATTGGAGACCAATGTAATAACTGTGCAGCGATGTGTGGCAATCAGGTTATCAATGCTGACATGTGTACACAACAAGCTGTTTGTTGATTACCTTACTTTCATAATTTGGAGACATGAGGCCAGATGCAGGATGTTTTATGAGATGTTAAAAGTAATACAGGGGTCAGTGGTGGTTCATGATAGCGTTCAAGTTCTTTAATAAAAAAATCAGATGACTTTTTATTTTTGTGTTGTTAAATTGTTCTGCTTTACTCAAAACATTTATAGAAAAATATTTAAGGGAAATTTATCCATGATTTTTTGTTCAGTTCATTTCAAAATGTCAAAACATAACCTTTCTCCCAATACTAAAAAAGAAAATTAAAACAAAAAAACACTGGCTAAAAAATATGAAATTCGGGAATACATCTCGTGTCTAATTCTGGACTTTCTTCTTACTATTTGGCTTGGAGCAGTCAGCAACTAGACCCAGCCACAGAAAAGCTGAATTTATATTTCTTACAGGCTGATCATGGTTGTTTTGTCATTGCCACATTCAAATGCTGCAGAGAGAAGACATTCTCCATTCTTATCCAAAATAATATTGTTCAAGGTTAAATCTGGACCAGAAAACCATTGCGAGTCTATTAAACATGAAACTTAATATCACAATTAATGTCATCAGTGGCCACCTGTCATAGATCTTGTGAATGAAACTAAAATATGCTTGTGTGTTTTATTTTTGAACAGTCTTGGCAGTGAACTATGAGATATACACCTCTTCCTTCTTCATTAACTCATTAACCCCTGGCGCCACATTTGTGCATCAGGAGGTAGTATCCTACTTCCGAGCTCTGTAGTGTCATGGTCATTTAAGATACATTAAAGTGGGTGATATTACAGAAAGGCAGATAGATGTAGCTCTACAATGGTACCAAATAATCTGGACTTTCTACTCGCATTACAAAATACAGAGTCTGACGGAAAAACATACTTTTTGAGATCAATTTTTTTTATACCAAAAATTCGCCTGTTGTCAGAATTGGATTTTGTGTCCAAATTTTCAACTTTTTGGCCTCAGATCTAAGGCAGACCAGTCTGAACTGCACACAGACAGCAGAACCTTTGCAAAAAGTAGGATAAGTTGGGGATTTGGAGTAAAAAGTGGCCAGGACATGAAAATAATGGACCCCTTAAGCAAAATCAAAAAGATAAAAGAACTCTAACTTTTACCCTTCTGCGCATGCACGAGCAAAATAGACAATGAAAAACATTGTTTCTAACACAACTAGGCATCAGGCTAAATGGAAATTTCTTGGAAGCAGATTTTTTTTAACGTATTCAGAAGTAGCCACCAAACTGTGTTTCCTACTCTTATTTCAGGCGAAAATGACAATAATCTCCTGAGTTAATGAGTTAACTTGTTATACATTGGCTCATATTAATTAATCACAATGGCTTAAGAGTATCTCAGTCTAAGAAACAACCTGCCAGTAACGATTATTCCAACTCTTCGACTCCAAAGAAACAACCTGCCAGTAACGATTATTCCAACTCTTCAACTCCAAAGAAACAACCTGCCAGTAACGATTATTCCAACTCTTCAACTCCAAAGAAACAGAAAGTTAGTATCAGTTGTTAGAACAGTTGTGAGGACAAAGAGAATAAATCTCCTAAAGTTGTAAGAAATCTTTTGCATCAGTTACATAATAATGTACAAGTGTTTCCCTTAATTTTACAATGGACAAGAAATCATGAGCATCAGTTTGCTTCATGAATAACAAACAATCCCAGCTATGTGATCTCGAAAAACAAAAGACTCTTGAGTTTTGATTCTTGAGATTTTCATTATGACTCTTGAGATTTTGGGTTCAAAGGTCAAAGGACTCATCAGTTTTAAAATTAATTTATACCCTTGCTTCATTATACACCTACAGAAACATATTACACTAGCAGATGTCATTAACTTCCAGGCAGATATAAGTAACTTTTAGGCAGAAAAATGTTGACAACAGCACAAGTCACACAATTTTCTACTCAAATATTTTCTTTATATGAATGAAATATCATCTGACACATGGTAGCATCATTGGCAATGCTGGCAACCGTTATCACCAACCTAGTATTGATTGAGTTGTTAGGTAAAATTTTTTAAATTTTCATTAATTTGTTCCCTTATCATGTCATTATTGAATAGCCATAACAACAATCCAGTCTCAAATAATTTTTAAATTGTTACTCTTCCTGAAAGAAAAGAGACTCATAATGATAGTCCCTAGCAACAGAATAATCATACACACACTTCAGTAGTGATACTGTGTCTGATCTACTGTAACTGTATCTCCTCCTAAACCACTGAGCAGCATTGTCAAAATCCAGTTCCCTGATGCCCAGGAATACCTCATGCATTGCCAGGCAAGTTTTTTTCCACGTAAATATTTGTTATGTGCATTATTTCTTGACAGCATGTGATACTGTTCATTGCTCATGGGGCAACAATTCTGATTTTGACCTACTAGACCAGCAAGGAGGATCCAAGATAAATTGTCTCAGAATTGGAATTTTTATTCCCTTGTTCTTGTGCTATTTGCATACAATCTCACTAACCAGCCCAACAATTACTTTTGTTGTCTGGATTAGGTGGGATAAGGAATTGTAATTCATTGAAAGCAATATGCATAGTCTGCTTGACTTATTGTTACACCTAAACAGTCACACTTTTTGAAGCATTTTATGTGGAAATCATGTGATCTTGGTGCCTTCAAACTGAAACCATGACAACTTTACTGAATAAAAGCATTCCCAGATTTGTCTTTTAAAATAGGCGACAATATTAGAGTAATTATGTTTTTTTAAAGTTTTAAAAAAACCCTGATATCGAAAGAGATTATATGTTGGGCTGGTTGATTTTGTTGCTGGGCAAGTAAAACTTATCTTTACTTGTCTGGATGGCAAGTAGGAAAAAAGGAATTTTTTCTAGCCTTGCTGAGCGAAAAAGCATCAAACTTAGCAGCCTAGCACACTGGTTGCCCACTGGATAACCATTTGTGAGAAAGTTATTATTTTGGGAGCCCCACCTTGGGAGGGTGTAAAGATCAAATATACACAGATTTAAGTTACAGTGACATACTTTGACCAAACACAGTACATATATGCAGGCAGCATCAAGAAGATGTAGCAGATACCATATGTACTTGCTTATAAGTCATGTCCAACTGTGACTCTACTGACCCAAATTTTCCATCACATAATGCACCAACAGATCTGGGTCTGTGTAATTTGTTAAGAGTAATCAGCAGAACAAGCAACATTGATCCTGATCTGCAGAGGTTTTTGGCAACAACAGGTCATGGAATATGAATTTTGCAGTTGGACTTGTAAATGAATGTATATGGTACATTACAAAATTTGCATTACAATCCCAAGGTCACAGTAGTGGGGGTGATATATGTGAGGGGAGGTTTTGAATTGGCAGTAAAAAGCATGATGATGTGAATGACAAGCACTTGCAGTTGCCCAAGTTTCCTATTTTTTAAAAGAAATTAATTCACTCCCATCCACTAACTACCACAAAGGGGTATATAGTGTTTCCCTCATCTGTCCATCTATCTCCACATCCTTGTGTCCATCCATCTGTACATTCTTCTGATAAAGTTATCATGTTTAGGTCACTTTTGTAGGGTATTCATGTTATATCTTTCACTGTATTTTCACATCAGAACTGCTTCTGTTGCGTAATGTTTTATCTCTGATCCCGTGGGTTGGTGGTTCTTTCCGGGGTATTCCCGGGTTCTTCCTCCTCCATTAATACTGGCCACCATATATAGCCTATTATGTGCTGAAAAATGGTGTTCAACCCCAGCAACAACATTTCTGATCCAAGTTTTGTGTATAGGTTGCTTCCTGCATATTAATTGTGTATTTTTTATTGGAACACATTTAATACTTGTTCATTTCATTCCCAGTTCCAAAATAATTGATTTAGCATAATGATGGAATCCATCACAATTGAGTTAACATAAAGATTGAAACCATCACAATTGATTTAACATAAAGATGGAAACCATCACAATTGATTCATTGTCAAAATGGAAACCATCACATTGGATTCAATATAAAGTTAAAAAACTCTCACAGTTAATATCACATAAAGATTGAAAGCATCACTCTTGATTCAGCATAGTGATGGAAACCAATAAAATTGATTCAACATAAAATAGAAGTCATTACAGTTGATTTAACATAAAGAGGGAAGCTATCCCAGTTGATTCAAAATAAAGACACAATCACTTGTATCTGCATTTTTATTTTACTGCTTCAGCAACCACAGATATATCAGGTATATACTGCTGCCCATGTTTATTGACTCAACATAAGAAATGTCTTTCTGTTTTAGAATTCTTTACAGCCAAGAAGGACAGAAGGTATCAATTGGAAACTATTGGAATGGTAAGGTTTCAAATGGAGAGGGAGAGAGATTTAAGGTTTCTTGTGAATTGATTGCACTTGTTTTTTGTATTGAATCCCTCTAATGTTTAGCTCATTGGCATATCTTAGCACCATTAAATTAAATCAGGAAAATAGGCAAGAGAGACCTATTTTTGGTGTTTCAGTCCACATTCATCCAATCATGCACCATACCACTTGTCCCAGGATCAGTGTCACAGGGGTCAGACCAAAAATGGCAAATAGAAGGATGGATAAAGGGAACCATATATACAACTTGAGGAATTATTAGATTAACAAATAAGTTAATTACCGTAATATATTATCAAAGTATCTAATTATCCCCTATAAATAAGTAAATATGTAGGAAATTATTTAATCCATTATTATTTATATGGCACTGATCATTGTAAAGTAAATGTCTATTTTTCATGTGTAGTCCTTTATTAGTACATTCCATGGCACATGATTGTCTCTTTTTAGCAAAAGGAACACTCATTTTCTTGCAAAGTCCAAAGAATTGGCACAGAAGTATCAGGGTTGATCAAATCCCATATCCCAGACTATTCATTTTTAAAGTTTGACCAGTAAAATTTACAAAAGGACTAATCTGGGACAGTGCTTATTTCCGTATTTAAAATAAGTCGGGCAAGCGTTAATTTTTGTACTTTGATCACATTATCTACCTTTATTGGCCATTCATGCCTTCTGGGAATGCTGAAGGAATAAATGTAACTTCTCATTGTTTATTCATTCACATCCTGTTATACCACAATAAGTGGTCATTGATAACTGTTGCTTATGCTCAAGTTCTTTTAATGCTTGACTACATATTGGGTTAGGAGAACAGATTATCAGTCAATCAAAACACTTTAGGCAAACCAAATCCAGTTTTATTCATTAGTAGTGTTTTAAATTACCTTGTGTTTACTCAATCCAGATACTTGCAAGCACCCTTCAATTTCAAGCTTCCAAGTTAATGCAATGAAATTATTGAAAGGCACTTAACCGACATAAGTGTCCATTTCTTTTATGAACTGACTACATGACAGTGAGTCTTTATCATGGTTGGTGTTTGCTTTAAAAATGTTGTCGCCCAAAAAATTGCCAACCTCAATATTTTTTGCTAATTTAAAAAAAAAAATGTTGTCATTTTCATGATACAGTACTATCCATTTATCTCAACACCTTGGGACCAAGGTAATACTGTTGACATAAGCATATGTTTAGATAAGTGGGGGGGGAGGGGCTGAAAATAAATTGAAATTTTGCATACAACTGAAATTTTTGAGTTGACCTGTCATCAGTGTCTAGGACTTGCACAAAGATAAAAAGAAAGAATGGAAATTTTGATTAAATGAAGACAACTAGTCTGAAATACACTTGTATATTGACAACTTACATTTGTGTAGTACACCCCACAATGTATTAAATAATGTACATGTATCTGAAAAATCCATGAGTTCGAATATTAGATCATATGTTATAAAATTCATGTATCAGTCAAATGCCGTTAGCAAATGCAACTGACATGTATATATAAAAAAATGGTAGTCCTTGTTTGATCGATATCCCATTGTTAACAAGCACATTTCATGAAACAGTTCACTCTGATATTCATTATCCTAGTAACATGTGGCACAGGTGCTCAATGCAAGCTTGATGTTGAAGAAAAGCAATAATCTGAAGGAAAAAAAATAATACAGAGTGACAAAATTATCTCAGATTACACCTATGACCCACTTTGACATAGGACCTTGTCTATCATACTATAAAAAAGACTTTTTTAGTATGATAGACAGGGTCCTGTGTCAAAACATGTCATGAGGGTAATCTGAGGTAATTTTGTCATTCAGTATGATTTTTTTTCCTTCAGATTATTGCTTTTTTCAGCATCAAGCTCACATTAAGCACCAGTGGCATGTTGCCATATAGTTGTTTATATGCTACATGTACATGTACTTAAATTGGCCTAGATTTTGGTCAGCCAGAGACAACCACCATGATGCCGATGCGACCAAGGTGATGAGACTGTTCCTTAGGAAATGAAAACATGTGAAGAAATTAAAAAATTTAACAAACATTCTTGCGAAATGTCCCACCATCATTTAACTTGATGGCCAGATATCTATTGTTTTAAAATATTGGAACTTTAATTTGGGTTTTACACTGCCATTGGAAGTGATCTTAAGCATGAACTTTTTTGTTGCAAACAGGAAACTTTCATGACACAATAGATATGTTCCAGTCAGTATGAAAAATTAAACAATGCTTTTATTTCAGTTTGTTGCTGACTTCCTTTGATGAAAGGTCTTCATCTTGCTTTGATGAAGGTGTATGTGTTATTGAAGGCTCTGCTAAAGACCCTCTTTGAAGGACCAAACAAATGCCCACTTATTATTGTTGCAGCAACATAAAATAATTGTAAAACATTGAGACATAACTTTTTTTATTTGCTTAGTGAATGATTCATTGCTTCAAATTTAATCAGTTTTCTTTGACGTTTCAGCAAAACTATTTTTTCTTATTCATTTTTCAAAAAGAAAAAATATTGCTGTCGTCTGGTCAATTGTAGTCATTCCTGTTCCTGCTTTCAGAGGTGGTCAGTTGTAGCTAGTCACGTAACACAAATATTTTGGTTATATTATGGCATATATTATTAGGTCAGACATCAGCATAAGCAGATTATGATATAACAATGCCGTGTTAGGGCCAGTATGAACAAAGGATTTGTTTATGTAACAATAGATTCCAGTGAGTGCAGTTTTATATCCAGGTTTGTGGCTTCCTGTCATGGTGCCTTTGCACTTCTCCATTCAAAACCCAAAACTGTATGTACAATTTTTAACATCACTAGATGGTATATTTTGTTGCCAATAAGGAAAAAAAAATTGCAATGACAGTGCGATCTCTGCTTTATTTTTTAAAACTGATTATACTAAGGATCAGCTTCAGCGTGTGATATTGCATTTGAAGCAATTACGTCATTTTATGATTGTGTTCAATATTGACAATGCTATTCAAATTTATGGTTATGTTTAATATTGACAGTACTATTCAAATTTATGGTTGTGTTCAATATTGACTGCTATTCAAATTTATGCTTATGTTTAATATTGACTATGCTATTCAAATTTATGCTTATGTTTAATATTGACAATGCTATTCAAATCTATGGTTATGTTTAATATTGACAGTGCTATTCAAATTTATGGTTATGTTTAATATTGACAATGCTGTTCAAATATATGGTTGTGTTTAATTCCAGATATTACAGATCTGTAGAAAAATATTATAACATGATAATGCATTCTCTTCTCTTTAATCTCTTTCATAACTATAGTACCTGTCTTTGAGGGAGTATTGTTTGTATTAATAAGTATTGACCATACTTTTAGGGATTTGTCTTTTTAACTTTATTTTTTGCTTTATATTTTGAAGAATATGAGCATCTTTGCCTTTTCACTTTAATCTTGTAGTGTTTTATGTTTGCATATTTTTGGAGAGTTTATCATGCTAAAGTCTTTATATTTGCATGTTTTGTAAACTTACTTTTAAACAGCACCATATAGCCATCATTGTATTGACATGCCATTAAATGCTAATGAATACACACATACTACCTTTCTTCTTTGAATATGTTACCCAATCATAATACCTTAGGAGAACTACCACCACCTCACAAATCCAGCCTCCCCGATACTACTTTTAGATAAAGGGAGCTAAACATCTGCCGACCTATTTGGCGGTCAGGCAGAGTGATCTCA